>CAHIKZ030000085.1:72500-305000 GCA_903632075.3 Acanthosepion pharaonis | reverse complement strand
AGAAACTTTGATTTTTCATTCCAATCTGTTTCTGAAACCACCTCCTTCACCTCTCCCAGTTCTATCAATCTTACCCCTTTTCACTCCCAGAGCTTTCTGATCATACTACTTACTCCAATAACACTGATTTTTTTTTTTTTTTTTTTTTTTTTTTTTCTGTTTATAGCCCATTCCCTGACTCTTTCTGGTCATACTGCTTTTTTTTTTCTGCCACCCCCCTTCTTTTTCCAGTCATATACCTCTCCTTCCCACTTCTTTCTAAATATACTCCTTTTTTCCAACTCACAGTTCTTTTCTGGCCATACCTCTTTTTTTTCTTATCATACTCATTTTTCTCCCCCAGTTCTTTTCTGTCCTGCTCTTTCTTACTCCAATTTTTTATGCACTTAACCCCAACCCCCACCCCACCAATTCTAACTGCATAAAGCAAAAGTAAATATTGTTTACTAAACCAAATCCAGATGTAGAATTTTTATATATGCAGTCAGTTTCTCTTTGATTGCCAAATATAATGTAAGGAAGGTTGCAATGAACTATTCTCCGTGTTGATTGTTAAACAAGAGCCTCTTGGGGTTGGGAACAGACAGATGAGTTGTGGATCAGTTTTGAAGAAATTTTACATATTTACTTTTTTTCTAATACATTCAATTTTTAATGTTTAAACATTGAAACACCAATTCTTGTAAGATCGAAGTTAAGCATTATCAAGTCTAGATCGGTGACTGCTTGGGAATACCAGGTGCTGTAAGCTCAGATGTGTGGGTGGTGTAATGCTAACAGCTCTGGTTTGGAGAATGGAGAGCAGAGTTCCAATTCCAGTTGGATTCATTACATTCACTTATGTGCAAAAACCCTTGGGAAATGTATGAATCCACATCGTCTCCTTCTACCTATAGGTTAATTAATAATACTTGTATCAGTAAGTCATTATCTCTTAAAATCTCTTAGACTGAAAAATTTTGTAGATTTAAATAACCTGCAAATGGCAGATAATCTGTAAAAAAAAAAATCAATTAATGTTTAAATTAGTAAAGCAACAAAGTATTAATTATGTATGTATTAAAATAAATACAACTTGGAAATTCTCTCTGCTTCAAAAAACCCACTTTTTAAAATCAGTCTTGCTGAATATAATCTTGGTATTAACTAATGAATAACAGCAACATGCAAATAATAAAGTATAAATATATGGATAAATTAATTTCAAATGAATTGATATTTGTAGTGAAAATTTATCAGCGTTAGTAATTTTTCTCTCTCCTTTCAGGAACTATCTCGCCCCTGCTCACGTTGTAGCCAATCATCTAGCACTATGAGTAACTCTCCCAAAACTGATAAATTATGCGGAAACAAATTATCGGGCTATTCCTTCCAATCACACACCAATAATCACAGTGGTGGAGGGGGTGGCAGTAACAGCAGCAGCAGTCAGGTGGGCAAATTATCTGGTGGTTCATCGTCCCCTCCCAGTCCAACCATTTTGTCCAAATGTCTTCTTCCTCGACCTTCTTCTTCAGCTGAAAGTTCCCCAACATCACAGCACCATGGCATCATCACACAGGCCATTGTCCACCACCCACCAGACTCTCCTACGCCCCCTCCACTTGATATTTTGCGAGAATCTCCTAACAGTATCTGTGATGGTCCTTTAGACATTCAAAGCCTGGCAGATTCTTCATCTTCAGATAGGCTTCATGAAAAACCAACAAGTGATCCTGGCCATAAAGGCAACCATTTCTTACCAGAGATGGTCTCCAAGCCTATTTCAGCAGTACCAAAATCCAAGTGAGTTTTTTTTTTCTTTATTATAACCTCTAGAAGTAAAAACATTATTTAATTTTGTATCCTGCTTTGTGAGAGGCAGCAAAAGAAAAGATTTGTTTGCTACACACATATATATATATATATATATATATATATATATCTGTTATACAATTGAAGAAACTCTGGAAATGCTGACATTTACCACCAAAGTTGTCAATAAACTGTTTTAATAATTTTGTACATCACTCATAACCACACCAATAATTGATTGTATTAGAATTTTTTCAAATTTATAAATTTGCTATTCATCATAACATCATTAAGGCTCTGTTATCTATACATATATTAATGTTTACATTTTCTTCAAGGTCAGTTTTTTTTATCCTGCTGTTAGGTATAACAGTCACTGATAGGAGTAAGTGAAAAGATTTTGAATTTTCAATGAACAAATTTCTTGTATATACAAGAAATTTGTTCAATGCCATATTTATGGAATTTGATTTTTGTGGTTTACTGGTGGTTATTTGTTTTTTGTCAATGGCAAAAACAAAAAAAAGCCATAAGATTGTATTCAAAATATTTTAGATTTTGGCATTAAATAACCCATAGAAGTTGATATGTCACAAAACAAAATCAATTAATCACCATCTCTCCTCTTTGTTTCTTTTCATATTTTTTTTCTTTAAACAACCAGTGCAACTGTATCAAAAGAAATCCAATGCATCTTATCACCCTCCATTGAAGGATTGGAGGAAAGTAAGTAAAGATGTTTTCTTTTCTAATTACAAAGTTGCTCATCTTTTCTACTGGTAAAAAATTAAATTGTAAATATTTTGTTAAATTTAATTATTCTATCATACCATTGAGAGAAAAAACCCTAGCATCATTTTTGTAATTTTATTTCATTTTTATTTTTTTACACAATACTAGGGAAATCTTAGTGTTGTTTGAAGTTTATACTGATCTTTATTGCTTGTCTTGTCAATCAATTGCAGTACATCCTTTACAAGCTTTAGGAAAATGGCTTCCATATAAATCTATGGAAAAGAACATAGATCCCCACTGAAACACTTGTCTTGCTCAAAGCACTGGCAATAAAATTCAATTTATTCCTAGAATCTAAAATCAAAAAAATAATGGCTAGATGCAAGGCAGTTTTCAACATCTCCACTAGATCAAAATTTATCAAATAAAAAAATAAAAAACAATTTTTTTTTTTTTTTTTTTTTTTTTAACAAATTATTGTAACCTGGGCATACTATTATTGCAGCAATTGGCTTGTTTGAATGATGCATTGAAAGAGAAGACTTTTGATCAGGAAAGTCGACTAGTGATTTTTTTATTTTATTTTATTTATTTTTTTTATTTATTGTATAACATGACTTTATATGGCAAAATACAATGCAGCGAACAGTTGTTGAGCTGGTATGAGAAATTCTTTGACATAATTTGCAGACTTGTTACCTTCAGATTATCAATTGTCCATGAACATTCCTTGTCTGTAGTTCATAAAGTTCCAGGATATCAGAAAATGTTTAAAGAACTCCTTGAACCTAAACTGGATGGCTCTTTTATGATGGAACACAAAATTTAGCTGAAAGCTCGTGTAAGGTCAAAGAATGCCATGGGAAATAGTTTCATAACTGAATGATGTTTTAAATTTATAGGAAAAAAAGATTTTAAAAAAATTCTGGAAACTTCTTGTAGAGTAGTTTCACAGTGAAGGCTTGTATTTTACTAAGTCGGTCCTAAAATAGGTTCGACATACAAAACGTTAGGAACTTGATATAATAGGTAATGATGCAGAGAAATCTAGTGGTGGTCGCTGATACTTTAATATCTGGCTAACGGTCGTCTGACATCGACTGACTCACCAACTAACTGCTACTACTCCTACTTATTATAGGTGGGAGAGTCTATTAACAATAGAATAGGTGTGTTTCACTATAACACTTCTGCATCAGTTTGATGATAATAGTCACTTATCTCCTATATATACCCTTACAGATATTAATGTTGTGAACTGGAGATAGAAACAAAATCTTAAACTCATTAAATGTATAAAAGTTCTTAATAAGCATTTAATAAGAAATTTAACAAAATATCATGAAATAATTTCTTATTTTGTGGATTGAGTATGCTCCTATTTTAATTTTGTGATAATACAGAATTTTTACCCAAAATGTTATCTTTTGTACATATTTCCTTCCCAATAAACCAAGTATTGGAGGGTGTTATAATAGACAATATTATTTTAAGTAAAGTTGCCATAGGAGAATTAAAAATTTCTTCCAACATTATTATTTATTTGTGAACTTGTGTCAATGTCTAGATGATCAAATCAAATTCATTTAAATATATATATTCCCATGATTGACAGACATTTGTATGTGTTAGTCATTTGGATATAATTTTTTTTATTAAAGAAGTATTTATTATATATGATTTTTTTTATTTTAAATAATAAAAAAATATGCATGGCATGCAGCTTCAAGAACACTGAACACAGGAATTTCTACATGATTGTAGTAATAACTTGATTTTTACTTAAATTGACTTTATATTGTCTTTTATTTACTCTGTCAGTCTTCTTTTTTATTACTTTTAGTAGCATTATTTTTTTTTAATTATTTAATGTAAATTTTAGTTGTTCAAGAACTAGATACCCACTCATTAGCTGAAAACCTATAAGAACTAAGCAATCTACCAGAGAACCTGCTCAGTACTATATAATTTGCACTAAACAAAATTTATACAAATTGCAGATTGTATTGGTTCTTTTTGTGAATAAAGGGAAGTAACTCTAATAAAAGAACTTTCTATTTTTTTTTTTATTGCTTTTTATTATAATCTTGGAACAACGGTCAGCCAACTTTAAACATTTCTCTTGGTCCTCTTAGATGTAATTTTACTTTATAATTTTTTCTGAAATTTTCTTTTTGTCTTTAGCAATGAAATTGAACCTCAGATTGGCAGAGAATCTGGCCGCAGCTCTGAAAGAAATTGATTTACTGAAAGGAAGATTAAAAGAATTAGAGGTACAAATGTTTTAAACTTTTAAACAGAATCCTTCATTGAAGTTAGATGGCAAATAGGGTATAATTTGCATACATTGTGATTTTTTTTTTTTTTTTTTTTTTTTTTCTTTTGTTTACTTGGAGACAGGTATTCTTCAAATCCCCCAAAATTTGCTTCCAATTGTATAGTATTTCTGTTGACATTGGTAATAGATTTAGGATTCTAAGATTTATGGATATAAAGTGCAATTTATGTGTCTTAGCCTAGAGAAGTGGTTTCCAAACTGTGGCAAAAGAGGATAGCAGGTGAGGCAGAATGATTGAAAGACAATCAAAGATTTAGAAACAGTTTCAAAAAATTCATATGCCAAAAATAAATGACTTCAAAATTTAAAATATTATGTTTGTATTTGTTTGTATGCATGTGTCTTAGTATAAATAGTTATAGTCATTGACCGATTTTATCATTGTGATATTTTTGCATTATATCAAGTGTTAAGAATATAGTAACTAGGCTCTGCAAATTGGAGGAGAGAGTTATCAATGATAATGCTCAGACTTCAAATTCGCAGTTATGTCTCTTTAACTCTCTCTCTCTCTCTCTCATATCAGGACTTTCCTTTGAGGCGCAAGCATATTTTAATTCCAAAAATGTTTGTGAACTACTGGTCTAGAGCTTTCCAAATTTATCTTTATTAACTAAATTTTTCATTGAATTATTTCTTTTTATATACATTTTAAATTATTATAACAAAATCTATGTGTCACAAATTCTTAGAAAGTGTCAACAATGAAAAATATTTGATAAATTCTGCCTATGGCTATATAGTTGTCCAAATTTCTAATTTCTTTTTTATTGTCCAATGGCCATATATTTTTTGATTTTTGTTTTTAAATTGCTTTTTTTTTTTCCCTCATATTTTCTACAGATGAACCAACTTGCTCGTCAATCTACAGAATACCATTCATTCATTGTCACTCAAATGTCAGCTGGTGTCCAGCCATTGCCTCATGTGTCTTTAAATTGTCCTGTGGTGTCTTTGCCTGCAGCTTCTGCAGTATCCACTTCTCCTCCTTCTCCACAGCCAAACTCAAGTCCCGAATGCACTGACCAGTCAGAAATGCCAGTTGTTAAGGGGCGGGTTAAGGAGCAGGTCAAACTTTTTTGTTCAGCAGGCAGCTTCACAAACATCTTCATCTCACTTACCATGCCCACAAGATGGGCGAAACAATACACTGCAACCACCACCAATTGTCAATGGGTTTGTATATCTTTTATTTTTGTGAATGGCCATTATTTTGTCTAAAAACAGTGTTATTTTATTGTCACCAAATATTATATCAATAATTTGAGTTCACCTACACTTCAGATTATTTATCTTTTATTGACAACAGTTATATCTATTATATCTCTGGCTGGCTACTACGTCCACATCATCATCATCAGTAGTCATGTTTAAAGTGTTTTTAATCTTGGATGGTGCATACAAGTTAATTTCTTGTAGCTAACATATTGTATTTCAGTTACTTTCCAAATATATTGTATCTATTTGATGCTTCTTCAAGATGTGGATAGTCATAGTTCTTCACTATATCCTATCTTTTGTTGTTTATAGCAATATTTGTCTTTTTTTAATATCCATTGCTCTGTTCTGTCATCCATTTTACATACGCTCATTAGCTATGTTACACATTGGTTTCCTCTACCTGACTTCAGTATGTACTGTGAGTATTAAATTTTCCAGAACTTTTTTTTTTTTTTTCTCATGTTTCGGAAATTTCAACTGTCTTTCTGATTTTTATCTTTTTGTTATTGTTTTCCTTAAAACTTTCTTGTTGCTTACATTAATGAAATTTTCTTCCTTTTCTTCTTTTTTTTTTTGCATAAATATTTCTTCCTGGAGCCAAATTCCAACTTTTTGAAGCATTTGGTTTTGTGATTTGTTTTATAGTTAACACAAATGCAGGGTGAACTGGAAACTGGATTCTTGTATATATAAAAACTCAAGATACGCAAAAAACGTTTCATTTTTATTAAATAAAAATTTTATTTTAATCATTAGATTAAAATAATGGGAGTATTTTATATGTTAAATAAAACTTTTAATTTATTCTCAAAAAATTAATGAAAATTTATTGTACAAAGCTATGCACCATAGCAAAACCAACTGTACTTTGTATCCTCTTACCGGTTTGCACTTCTCCCCAAAATTTGGAACTGCATCTGTGTCCTGGGTAAGATGATAAACTACGTTCAGCAGCAAGGCCTCTGATCAGGAGGTTTTGAGGAATGTGGAACTACCTCTTAACTGCTAGTGTTCCTAGGTCCACCATGACCTGAAGTGGTAGAACCTGTTAGGGTCCCAGCTATGGGCAAATAGTTAACCCCTAAACTGGGGGTCAAAACAATGTGAAAGTGTAAAAATAGGTTTTAATACCAGAAATACTTTGTGAAAAAAAAATTATTACCAGCAATAAAATTCTTGTCTGCATTAAATTTGGGTTGTTTTAGTTTTATGGTATATCAACCTCAAAGGGTTATTTAATACCGACAAAATTTTTATTTCTGGTAATTTTACAAAAAATGTATAGCTGGTAATATTTTTTTGCAAAAAAGTATAGCAGGTAATTTTTTTTTTTCTCTTCTCTTTTCTCAAATGTATAGTTGGTAATATCTTTTATCTTCAAAAATGTATTGCTGGCAATAATTTTTTACAAAGTATTTCTGGAATTAAAACCTATTTACATTTTCATAGTGTTTTAATCCCAGTTTGGGATTTAACTATTTGTCCATAGCTGGGAACCTAACAGGTGCTACCACCCGGGTCAGGGTGAACCGGGAAACACCAGCAATTAAGAGGTGGTTCCATGCTCCTCAAAACCTCCTGATTAGAGGCCTTGCTGTTGAACATAGTCTTGGGTATGACAATAAACTATGTCGGCATTAAATAACCCATTGAGGTTAATATACTGTAAAACAAACCAAACCAAAATTTGGTTATGATAGGTCAATGTATGGCTATTTTAGATGATGTGATGGACGAATGAATGGACTAACAGAAGTCTCAGAATTTTATATATAGATGCCAAACAAACTGGGTACAAATAAATGTGAATTCAATCATGATGGGCAATGTAACTAAGTTTATTAGGATTCTATTGACTAAAGCTCAGCAGAACTAGGACAACTACAGAGTGGCTTTGTTAAAGACACTGGAACAAGAATTGCTATTTTATGATCAGAATACTAGCAGAGCAAGCAATATAAATGCATAAGTATATACACACACACACACGTTTCATAGATTAAATAAAGATATTTGATAGATCATGACATGAAGCTCTTTTTTTATAAACAGGATTTACAAAGGAAGATGTTCAAGTAATCCACTGAATACAGATAGAGAATAAGTTCAGTGAATACACAAAAATAGAAAGTGGAGTAAGAAGAGTATGTTTTCTCACCTTATTTATTTCACTAATACATTGAAATGATTCTTAAGAGGACTAAAACACCTGTCAGAATTTATTATTGACCAAATTAATCTCAGCAAATTCAGAAAACTGAAAGAAATCTTGGAGAAGGTATTAAAGGAAAGCAAGAAGAAATGATGAACTATTAACTGTAAGATGATGGAATACAAGGTTGTCAGTAAAACAGTTCAAGATGTGAGTTCTATATTGGAGATTTCAGAATCAAGTAAGTACAGAAGCTTAAGTGGGTAGTTTAGTAATAGACAATGGAAAGTATGAAATATAAATCCAAAGGCAAACAGAAATAAAGATGCTTTTTCAGAAACTAAACAATATATTATGAAGTAGGAAAATGTCTTTAGAAACAAAAAACTGCTGAATTCCTATGTAATATCTAATCTCCTATATTAACAATGAATACTGGACAAATCTTCTCATAGATGAAGAGACCTGAATCAGCAAATGAGAATGTCATGGATAGAACATGTGAGAAATGAGGAAGTTTTAAGGAAAATAAGAACTACATGAAACTGATACTTACAATCAGAAAGTGATATCTGAAATGTTTCGAGATACATAATGAGGAAAAATAGGGTTTGGAGAATTTAACATGCGAGACAGATTGAAAGCAAAAGAAACTGGAAACGGCAAATAACTTACTTAAATTTGAATGGATAGCAAGACAAAGAGGAATGGTAAAGGAGTAAAATTTCTTTAGAAAAGACAGGAAGTTGTGGGGAGCCATGATCGTCTGCATCTAAAAGAACATAAAAGAATCAATATTGCCTGAATTATTTATCTATTATGTTTAGCTTCTGCTGTCAATGACACAGGTTAGTTCTTGGCAATGGCATGTATAAGAATTTACTTGGTCTGATCATGAAGTCCTTCCAAAAAGGTCTGATATATGGTTAGATTTTGATAAGAACTTTCCAAGAAGATGATTATTTTATTTTATTTATTTTTAATTATCTATATTTCCTTCTCTACTTGGTGGGATGTGCAGGCTGTGTAATTGATAGTGGCTCAGAATGAAAAATCAGAGCCAAGTTCAAATTCCAATTAGTTTTGTTACATTCACTTATGTGTAAATACTCTTGGAAAAGGTGTGAATCCATTTCCTCTCCCAGCTATGGTTTAAATTCTCGAAAAATTTTTAATGCAATATTTACTTGCAAAAGAAAAAATTATTCTGACAATCCAAAATGTTTCTGCTTTCAATAACCTATGAAGGATTGATTAGCAGTAAAAAAAAAAAAACAAAAAAAAACAAAACTTGGAGATACCAGTTTCAAAGTTATCAATAATATGAAAAGGATTTTGGCAGAGCATTTTTTTTTGTTTTGTTGTTTTTTTTTCTCCTTTTCTTTTGTAAGTTGGTTGATGTATATAAATCCTCTATACTGATATATTAGAATGTTTTCTTGTGATTTTTCATGATTAATACCATAGTTCAGTGGCCATCTTGTTTGTCTACAAGTCTAGTTGATGACTGATCTAATGTCGATTGTTAACCTTACCGTTGAACATATTTTTATGGACTAGGACAAAGCTGAACATGAAGCCAGGTATTCATCTTGACTGACCTTATCATTTTGACACTCGTCTTCCTTGCTCTCTGTGACTGACATACTCATCTGTCTCCTTAAATATCTGCACTTTGTGAACTTGTTACATGAGTTGGTATAATTAAAATAACTTTTCAGTCATCATTAAGAATTCCTAAATAATTTCTAGCTAGATTCATGTTTTATAAAAGTCAAAATTACAGATTTTTTTTTTTTTTCTAAATGCCCTATCCTTACACAACTTAGATGGTTTTGACTCCACAAATTACTTTTCTTTATTAGATGTGAATTTCTCATGACTTCTTTAGAAATATAGTGAAGACGTTTCCTGTTGCCTTCAGTTTTGAATTTATTCTACACTAAATGCCAACCACTGCTAGAGAGCCCTGTCTGCTTTGCTGTGTAATTCATAAATGGAACAAGAACCATGCTTTTCCTAAGGGCATTTGTGAAAAAGTGGACACAACAGACCAGGCTAGAATTTGAACTCAGCTTGCTGATTCCATTTTCTTTGCAAATAACTGTTACTCTGTCTGCATGTCTTATAAACAAATTACAGGAATAGAAAGAAAAATTTGCTTATAAGAATTTTAAATGATAAAAGTTCTTTGTTCAGGAGAAATGCATTTTTATTTGCAACATCTTTTCCGTTATTTTTTTCCTCTTATCTTGATTTCAAACTCTTTCTGCAGATTAACAAAGATTTGATACAATTATTGTTTTAGGCAATAATTTATTTTCTTAGATTTTTTTTTTTTCATTTATTTATAAATGGCATTTTTGTTTTATCAGGTCCCGTAAACCATGTCCAGCTGTTCCAAAGAAGCCTGTACGAAATCCATTTGCTTGTCCTCTTCCGTTGTGTAAATGTGATTCTTGTGAAGAGGCCTTGACTGACAAACCAATTCCATCTGATCAACAGACCAGATTTTATCCAGTCAAGTGAGTGTTGACTCAAAAAATTTGTTTTTGATTAACCAAATGATATTTACATTAATTTATAAATTATTAAAAGAATTAGTCAACCAGAAGAAAAGTTTGGTAAAAAAAAATGTTTTTTATTTTCATATTCTTTTTCAAATAATATTTCCTACATTGTCTTACAAATGTCTCCTTTTCTTTTTCCTCTTTAAATATTTGAGTCTTAGAACTCTGAAATTTTAAATTATTTATCTATAAAACAAGTTTATACAGCAAATATATTTGCTAATATATTTATAACATTTCTTACTTATGTAAAGATGAGTGTAAGTAGATTTATATTTCTACTAAATACATTGACGATGTTCAAACACACAAAAGTTATTGAATTAAAAGAATTTCAAAAAATTAAATCCTTTTAAAGAAAAATTGTAGAATCAAGAAGAATTAAATAAATTTGAAGAATAAAATTCAGTAGCAATTCTTTTAAAGAAAACTTTTATTGAAAGTTTTTTTTTTTTTTTTTCTAAGACGGCACATGTTCTTTAAAAATATTTCTCCTAAATGCAATAATAGAATATATTATTATATAGAACTTTTTATCTTTCTTTTCAGTCCTAATTTGTATGTGCGGGTAAATGATCATATAGTTGTTCGTGGTGACCGTACTGGATACATTCGTTATATTGGTCATCTTAACAAAATTGGTCCACCCAATACTGTTTTTATTGGCCTGGAACTTGATGCTCCTGGTAAGACCGCAAGTTTTTTATCTTTATGAATATGTGCTTTTGTTTTTTGCTTAGATCTTTGATTGTGGGTAACATTATTTGAAAACTGTGTCCTGCTTTTTATTAATAAGTAATACAGTAAAAGATTAAACAAGATTTTTCATAGATTCTAACTTTAAAATTTGCATATATTTGTTAATACTTCTGATAATATTTTTTAATTGTTTACATATATAATTTATCCTCCATTGAGCCCTGAGGAGTGATAACCAGTTAGCTTTTTTGGTGTTTCTTTTTAGTTAGATTTTTCAATTCACAACTTTATGATGAGTAATATTTTCCTATTCTTTGTTCTTCCTACCCACCTTTTTGTTTCAATATATTTGTATATATTATGCAAATATAGATTTTAAAAATGTCTGTTTTTAAAACCATAATAATGTTATCACATATTAAATAGTTTTTAGCAAACCTGGACTTTCGTGCCAGCAAAAAAAAAAAACGATTGTCAAAATGTTTTATTCACTCCCCCACTCCAATTTTACAATTTTAATCATTGCTTTCTAAAATAATACTGTCACTCTTCATTGCTGAAGAGTGACAGTAGTTAAAATAATAGCTGTGTCAATGTTTTCTTTTTTATGTACATGAAGTTTCATGCTTGCCTTTTTTTCTTTTTTTTTCTTTTTTTACATTAATAGGCATTCTGAAAAATTAGTATTTTTATATTTATAAGATGTTAAATATTTGAATTCAGTCAATATTGGCTCTGTCAGCTTATGAGCCACAAACAAAATTCTCTGAGACTTGTATGATCAATGATAGCAATAGGGTTTTTCTTTGTAACACCAGAAAAGCCTTCACTTTTTTGTGTACCATTTTTCTTATTAGATATTCTATTCATTTATTTTTTGCAGATGAAAATTAATTTTTTTTTTTTTTCTTATACAGTTGGGGTAAATAATGGATTTTTTAATGGGAAGCGATATTTTGAATGTCCTAATGAACATGGATTGTTTGTTACATTTAGTGATGTTGTTTGCTTGGTGAAGAAGGTAAGATATATTGACTATATTTTTTTTTTTTTTTTTTAAGATCTTTGAGAAAAACTTGGAATTTAACTCTTGCCACAATAGACTAGTAGGTTATTTTTCATGAAATTTATCAGTTCTTCCCTTTTATTATAGATATCATGGAACTCTGAATTCTACACATTTCATTTTGCCCTTTATTTCAAGGCTCCAAGAATCATATTTGAGGCACTCATATTTATCTAAGTATATATAATATACATATATGAGGGGGTGATGAAAAGTTTTCTGCCTAACCAAGAAGGGATTAACAAAAATTTGATTGGACTTCAAAATATTGGTTATTTGAAGAAATTTTCCGCACCCCATTATACAAGGTCTGTTCAGAAAATATTCAATCCTTTGATATAAATGAAAAATGACTTACCTAGTCCTCTTCAAAGTTTTTCCTTCGAGATACCACACATTCCTCCCAGTGTATGTTCTATTTTTCAAAATGGTCTGTAAAGTTCTCTTTTAGGGCAGTTGCCATCAACTGCTTCATCATATTCTTTTTACTTTTCATTCACAATTTGAAATCTCCTTTCCAGTTGTGGTTTTAGCTTTGCGGGGAAAAGCTCAAAGTGACAATCAAATCTTGATTGCAGTGGGAGTGGCTGGGTGATGCAATATTTTGCCAAAAAGCTTACATGAAATTCAAATAATGTCAAAGTGAATGTGACAGCCACAGTACACAAACTTACTCAGTGACATCTCGTTGTTGACTGAGTAACCTCATGGAAGAATGTCATTTTATACTTGCTTAGTAATATCCCGTTTGTCATTAAGATGACAATCAAGATATTAAATCAAAATGGTTGGATACTTTCCAAGCAGATCTATCTCTTTCTCATAAAGTGTGTGTACCATTTAATTGTTCATGAATTATTTCAATTACAAATAAAAAAAAAAAAATTTGTCCTGTGTAAGACAATAAACTACATCTGTGTCCTGGCTAAGACGATAAAATACATCCAACAGCAAGGCCTCTGATCAGGACGTTTTGAGGAGCATGGAACCACCTCTTAATTGCTGGTGTTCCCAGGTTCACCCCGACCTGGGTGGTAGCACCTGTTAGGTTCCCAGCTATGGGCAAACAGTTACCCAGGATACGGATGTAGTTTAAGACGATAAACTACGTCCAACAGCAAGGCCTCTGATAATACATTTTTGAAAAAATAATGTTGCCAGCTATATGTTTTTGAAAAAATATTACCAGCTATACGTCTTTGAGGAAAAAAATATTAACAAAACAAAAATATTACCAGGAAAAAAAAAAAAAAAGTTTTCCGCATTAAATGACCCATTGAGGTTGATATGCAGTAAAACAAAACAAACAAACAAAAAAATTATCAATACCTACTTGAAATATTGATATTTTTATCTTAGAAATATCAAGTATTGTGTAGTTTCTGTTTTGGCCTTTGAAATAGCCAACCCCATATTGCCTCAACCAATTGAAGACTGCAGTTCTGAAAGTTCATTAAAAGTAACAACCAATTTAGTGATTTTGTTAAGTGTCTAGATTTGCAGGTTCCTCTTAATGTTGATATCGGAAATATTAAAAAAGTTATTGAAAGGGAATCTAGATTTAGCTGTTTTGATTGTAAACACTGGATATATTTCTTCAGAATTTGTTTTATGTGATGAGATACAAATTCCAACAAGGATTGTTGAAGTCCTAAACAGAAAGCACTTATTTTCTTGTAAAATAGAAAGGAATCGAGTACTAATTATTAGCTATATCTCTTCATGATGAAGAAACAGCTTTCCAAATAAGACATTATTAATCAAAATACTGTATTTGACAAGGTACAAAATTCACCTCTTTCCAAAAATATCCTTGGGAAAGGTATGCCTCCAATTCTCCTTCCATCAACTAGGAGACATTGCTGGACAACCAGTTGACTATGGAGATAGCAACTACATACCATAAAAACCTATTTGCTAAGGAAAACACAGCAGTGATATTTAGAGTGTTGAGAGCTATGGCCCTTTACTCATCAGTACAGCCTATGGGACTTGAGTAAGTTATGTGGTAACAAAATGACAAACCTCATATGTGAAGTAATATTAAGAGGAAAAATCATATTAATGCACTTCACAGATAACATTTGGAACCATTTTACTTTACTAATGCAATGGTTGCTGATCATCAAATATGAATTTTTGTCTGTTGCCCATTTTTCTCTTTCTTGTATTAAACCCTTTCTTTTCTACAGCTCGTTCCAGCCAGAAAACCTATTCTGTCTAATGCAACTGCCTCTGATGATGAAACACTTGAGCCAGCCTCTATGACAGATAGTGCCTCCTCTGACCAAGTGTCCAGCACAGATAGCCAAAGCACTAGTCCAGATCCAATTGTTTGGAAAAATCATTACCACAATACCCCTGACCAATCATGTCATCAACAAGCAATTTTACGGTAAGTTAAGAAATATTTTTATTTATGAAGTTGATAAAAAGAAGTTTTTTTTTCTCTTTAGTAATGAAGAAAAAAATTCTTATTTTTAATAATTTACATTCTTTTGTTGATCTTTAACCACTTTTCTTTTTTTTTTTTCTTTAGGAAAAGTGTTCATCTATGACATAGAATATAGTGAAGAATGGTGTACATGTGTGTGCGTATATAAATATATATCCTTCTATAAGGATCCAATAATATAGCAAGGTGAGACGCACATAGCTTTTTCTACCCTGGATGGATGACTAAACAGATGGCTGGATAGATGCTGTACATAAGAGGCCTTATCACAAAATTACATCTGAAACATGTTCCCTTATCCCCCACCCCCCTTTTTTCTTTTTTTTTAAAAAAAAAAAAAAAAAACAAATTTTTAATTTCCTTCCCGGTATATATTGTACATTTTTTTCACCAGAAACATTACACATTAGCTGCCTTGTTTTACTGCAATTCTCTTTTTTCCAAAAAATTAACCAACTGAATTTCCAAGTGATTCTTGAAGTGTTTATAAAGTGTTAGAAAAGTAGGTTTATGATGTTTTGAGGTCTTCACTTACCACCACCTGTTTATGTTGAAAGGGAAGTGTTATATTCTGTGCTAATAGGAATATATACTTGAAAAACACTGTGGATAAAATAAGTAAAGGTTTATTGTAAAAACCAGTACAATACGAATAAAGATAACACTTATGCACAAGGTCATCGCAAATCAATCCAGTAGCGAGTGCTGCTATTGGAAGGTCGGTTGTTCTCGCGTAAGTCTGAGTCGTACTCAACAGATCCCAGATAGTCTCCTGTAGTCCATTGATTTACAGATACTTATAGGTAGTTACTACCTATAGTGTAGTCACTCATGGGAGTGACAGGTTATTCCATTACATCAAGAAGCTATTATAAAAGATTTTGTTCTGGAGTTTGACTTTAAAGATTCCAATATCAAATTGGTGAAATGCTTGATTACCTCTTTTCTAAATCCAAAGGAACATACAAAAGATTATGGCTAAGTCTTGATCTCTATCACTTTCACATTCTTCAACAAAAAAGCTTTCATACGCTTTACCTATTTCAAGTAGAGAATGGCAAATTCAAAAGTTACAGAAATTGATGCATCAAAAGACTTCTAGAGTCTGGACAAAATATTGACTCACTTTTTTTTCCTCTTTCTAAATTTAATATTCACAGTAAAATCAAATAATTTCACATTACATTTTACTTATCTTTAAAATCTTTAATTAAAAAATTCTCTGAAAATCTTATTCTACAGCTAAGAACAAATGTAAAAAAAAAAATACTTGAAAATTTGGATTAATATCAAAGAATAGGAGTTACTAAAAATATTGTTGACCAAATTTTGTATTTAACAATTTTTATGTCTCTTTGATGGCTATATATTTTTTCTCTGAGAAATTTGTTCTGCAGTTTTAAACTTTATTACAAGCAAGCTGAAGTGGTAGAATTTTGGTGATGTTCTCCAAAGTAAAATCCCTGGTAAATTCATGTCCCACAATATTTTTCTTTCTCCCCCACCTGACAAAAGCATACAAGTGCTGCATTTTCTTACTCTTTTGCAGAGTAACATTAATATTTTTTAAATCAAGAGAAAAAATAAAATAAAAAATGGAAAGCAACTTCAGAATATAATTATTGAATTTCCGGTGCAACTGAGCACATTTGTTTCTTTGTTGTATATTTCCCTTTTTTTTTTTTTTTTTTAAACGATGACAAGTCCTCTTTCTGGATACAGTCTGAATAATAAATTCACAGAAAATTATGGGAGGAGGAGTTTGTTTTTTTTTTTTGTTTGTTTTTTTTTTATGCAGACATTTTGCAGGAAGTTAGTAATTTGGTCTTTCTATAGGTTGTAAAGTGGAAATCTCTCTCTCTCTCTCTGCAACTTTTATTCTCTGTATTGTTCTTGGCTGCATTGAAAAGCAGACTTTGTTTAAATTGTTAAATCTATGATTTAAATAAGGTGACAGTACAAGACTTGTTTATAATTGATGAGCACCAAATTTGATTTTGCAATTGTGAAAACACTCATTGAGGTCATGGTAGTAAGTTCAGCTGATGAACAAAATAAGTGAACATTCTAGATTCATAATTTCTCATTTTGTCTGGATAATCACAACCAAAATGTCTTTTATATTTTTTATTATTTTTGAAAATCTTTTGGCCTCTAAGTTTTGTTATAACACACTGCTGCAGGCTGAACAGTTGACAATTTCCAAGCATCAAATACTTTGTAATACAGATCTCTTTTATGCATGACTTTACTAGGCTTGTATTTAAAAATATTTTAATGTAACAATACAAAGAACCGCACTGACCAAATACTCTTAGTGGTGAATAGGAAAATGGTTTTATTTTGTTACATATAGTAGACAAAATTAAGTATAAATTTTATAAAAATCAGCATGTCATTTTTACTAGGTTTAAATTTTAAATTATTTTACTTAGGTATTTTTTTTTTCTTCATGTATCTACTGTTTCTCCTGATTCTGATGTTGTGTATCTAGTCATAGCAATATCACCACTGTTTGTGCTTTTGGGTGGGCAACTCCACTTTGAACCAAATTCCATACCATATATGCTCACTGTAGTCATATAATGCCTGAAGTTGGAAGAGATCCATAATATTTAGTTTCTAATCTGTTGTGCATTTTTTCTTTGCTTTTTTTTTTTTTTTTTTTTAAAAAAAACAAAAAAACTCAAAGACTGTAAATATATTTAAAATTTCTTTCCTTTTATGCAGCAGTTGTTTTCTTATAGCTAGAGTGTATTAACATTGTTGCCTGGCTGTACTGTTTTGGGGATGGTGTAGGAAATTACAATTTACTGAAAATAAATGATAAAGATACTGACAGCAATTTTGCACAGGTGATGCTATATTGGTTTTGATTGGATTCTCTGCTAAGTAAACTGACATCACCCCCACCCCACTACCACAAGTAAAGACTATGCCACAAAACTGGTCATATTGAATGCTGGTAACACAAAACACTAATTAGTTTAACAGCCAACATTACAGTGTCTTGGAAATGTGTGTGCATGTTTTGTTATAAGGTTACATGAAGCAGGCAATGTAAGTTTTGTAATAAAAAAAAAAAAAAAAGTGCAAAAGTACATCTCCAGGATTCAACATGTTAATGAGACTGGTTAACATTTGACCCACATAATTTTAGCAAAGGTTTTTGAGAAACAACTAATAATTCAAAATGCTGCAAATAATTCCAATTTGGCCCTACAATTATGACCATCAATCTTACAGCCATAAAAATCAGAATCTTTGTGAAAGATTCTTTTTAAGTTGATTTGAACTGTTATTTGGAGATTTTTTTTTTTTTTTTTTTTTTACAGTCCCAAAATTCCAAATTTGGGAACAACTGCTTGATCTACAGCTTCCAATTTTCCTGACACAATTATGTCTACGGATCATGTCTATTTTTTTTTTTTTTTTTTTTTCTTTTTCCCTCTTAATATTTATTTTATAGGATATTTCATGCATTTGTTAATTGATAACTAAGAAAAAGGCCTGAATAATGAAATAATAAAAAAAAAATAAAATATTGTTCAACTGCAAGTTTCCAGCTGAGTGTGTACTGCAAATGGGGAGATGAGGCAAGGTTACTGCAATGCCATTAAAAAAAAAAGGGGGGGGGTACCTGAAATAAAAGCCACAGTCTGTTTGATATTATGCAATAATCTGCTGAATGTTTTTCCAGGTTTGTGTAATAAAAGATTTTATCAGAAAAACGTATTTGTCTTTTCTAACAAGTGTTGTATGAAGTGGTTATGACTTTTTTTTTTAAAATAGAAAATTGATTCTGGTCAATTGTATTTATATAAACATTTTTTATAACGTAATAAAAAATACAATACTTCTGTTAATATTTTTTTTTTTCTTGTATGCAAACTTCAAGGATTTAATTGTAAATGGTAACTTGCAGAAAGGCATATTTTTAATTCCTCAATACAGTCAGTATTTTCTTTATAAATAAGGTTTTCAATTAATTTAGATGTATTTTGCAAGTAGAGCTATATCACATTTGTTTTCAATGAGTATTTAGAGCAGGGATTGCTGGCCAAATGCTTTTTTCTTTTGCCCACACTATTGATTGCTGGCCAAATGCTTTTTTCTTTTGCCCACACTATTTTTAAGTTTTATTTTCAGGATTTGGATAGTCATAAAATAACATTTCTAAACTGTTGCCATGGATGGCCTAAGATTTGGTTTAGCTCATTTAAGAAATGAGAAAGAGAGAGAGAGAGGTGGGAGGGAGGAAAAAAAAAAAAAATGAACATTAAAATTTGCTTAAATTATCTTTATTTCCATACCTGGACATTTTCTCCAGTCAAAGATATATAATAATGTATATATATGTATGCATGTATATATACAATTTATACAATAATCAGAAGAATAAGAAAACCAAGATTACAGAAGTAAAACTCTGGACAAATTACAATGGCTGAAAGCTCTGCTGCTCAAAACAAAAGAGGTTGGAAAATAATGAACATGAATGATTTAGTGAAATTCAGTCTACTTACAACTATTTCAAGAAAAATGTTCTTTGTTGGTAAAGTGATTAGAGACAGCAGAACAGTTTTCTTTGATTATAAAAATAGGTTAAAAAAAAAAAATGCTTGGTGGAAGGGGAAGGAATGAAAGAGGGTGGAGGAAATCTATTTTCCTAAATATCTATGAATTGGTTTCAAGAATTGTTTAGGTGATACATTTATTAAATGGGACAGGAAGAATGCTGATAGGTAATGGCAAAATATATTTAGTTCAACTGACAGGCTGGAAGTGGAAATGATCAATAAATTTGATTTAAATTATAAAACAGCCACTAATTCTGAATGGGGGGAAAAATTTGAAGATTTAAAAAAAAGTTATAAAAATGTTTCCATTTTGCAGAAGTAGAAAAATAATTCTTCCTAAAACATGCATAGCAGCAATAAAAAAAACAAACTATTCAACATAAAATATTAACAGTATTAAAAACTGTTAATTTGAATAAAACAAGCAGAATTGTGACTGTTCTACAAGAACCACTTTGAAATAATCATCCTCTTCAAAGTTAAAAAAAAAAAAAAAAAAAAAAAAAAAATTAATGTAATTGTAATTTTCAGTTTGTCTACAAATAGACAATATTAAAGCCATTAAAAGGTTTCACTTTTATGGCAAAAATATGTTGTATTGAAACAAATGAAAACTGGTTTAGTTTTTGCTTTCATTAGGCTTGTCTCAAGTGACATACTGCATAGAAAGTATAGTGAGATTCAATGAAAATTTTTAGTTGATAATTTTGCATTTTTCTCTATCAAAATAAATGTCGCAGAAATAAAATTTAGCTTTTTTTTGTAAATCTGTAGCTTAAAACATGAATACATGATAAAAATTTTAATGTAAACTTAGTCACAAGTCCCATACAATACCTAATCATAGTACATTATAGGTAAGTAGGACTAGGCAGTGACAATAATAATAATAGAGCTCTTATTTATTAAGCTCATAATCTAAGAGAGAGAGATTGAGTGGTGTTTAAGTAATCAAACCTTGCATCATTTAAGAAATTAACATGTAAATGTATCTTAGCCCTTTGAACCCAAGCAGCTGGTATACCAGCCACTGTATTCACCAGGGGGTCAGGGTCCAAAGGGTTAAATGAAAAGTTTCAAACCTTCAAGTCTTTGCATTAAGAACTTTTTTTTTTTTTTTGTTAAATTGTTTGAGAAGACTTGGATTTAACTTAACCTACAAAATGATACTATCAGAAATTCTGTCTCTCGGGGGAAAAATAAAAAAAAAAAAATATTTATCTTTGAGCCAATTACAATTGAATGTAAAATTACAGAAGTGAAATTCATAAATTAAGGCCTAAAATCTAAAAGAAAAAGTCGGACTCTAAGCAAAGACGTCTTGCAATAGGCAATGACAAGGTTTCTGAATGACACACACACACTAATCAGGACAAAACGATCCAATAGAATTAAAATTATTTCTTTCTTTCTTTTTTTATTTTAAAAACAATTCTAAAAAATACCAAAAATTTGATGTGGACAGGCAAAAAAATCTTTCATATGGAGGTTAAAAAAATAAAAGCTATAGAAAGTTTTGAATGTTTGCGAGATTTATCTGAGAAAAAGTTAAAAAGTGAGAAAATTTCAAGTTTTTACTCACCTTTTAAGAAATTTATTAAATTACAATCATAGTTCAATTGGACATTACATGATATATTAAACTTAGTAGGTCAATTGGCAAGCATTTCTGACACAAGGAAATTGCTTTTAAATTTCCTCTCCCTTGTTGGAGGATTCTTCAATATCGTTTAAATTTTTGTTTTTCTTGTAGCCAAAAATAGTTGCCCGGGGGTGAGGAGGATGTGACAAAGTGTTAATTAATGTAGCCATTGTTGTTATCTCTACATAAGTTCAGAATAGGTAAAATAAACACTGGCAAATAATGAGCAAAATGTAAGATGAAATCACAGGATACTGCCTTTTCCTTTTTGCCTCTCTCTCTAATCAGTAACACTCATCTTGTCTCCTTTTTACTATTAATCTAAAATGAGACTGGGTGGGGCGGGGGTTAATCACGTTACATTTCACCACAATTTATGAAAACTCTAAAAATAAATGCAATCTGAAAACAAAATAAATAAAAACGTGTGGTGCCATGTATTAATTCAAATGGTGCATGCTAAGGATTTTTTTGGGGGAGGGAGGGGGGTATTCAAGGAAATTGGCAGTGGATGTGAATGATATTTTGATTTGATTAAATGATCAGTTTTGCATAAGAAATGGAATGAGCTGTTGAGGCTGTATATTCATCTTTTAAGCTTAAAGTCCATCATTTCAGTCAGTAAACTTGAGTTTCCATCACATGATCATAGAAAGAAGATGCATTCACTCACAGAGAATTATTTTCTGACCACTCACAATGAGACACAGGATTTTAACAAGTTTCAAATCACGCAGACACAAAGGTGGAGGTGGAGATAGTTCTTTCAAGGAGTTCAACTGGTTATTAAAAAGTAAATTTGCTGAAATATGTCTGATTTAAAAAAACAAAAAAAAAAATCTTGATGCATGACAGTAAATTTGTGTGTGTGTGTAGTTTGGCAGCATCTCTTATAAAATTTTTTTTTCATAGATTTTATACTTGACTTCCCCAATCTTTATTTTATCTTTTTTGTCTACTTTAAAAAAAAACAGCTGAGTAAAAATAGATTGATATTCAAGTTACCTTTGCCTATCTCCTCAATCTTTAAAAGCTATCCAGGCAAATAGGAAAGAGACTAATCAGTGTTTCTCAATATTTTTTTTCTTTCAATGTTTCTTTATCTCTAAGGTATTGTTAGATTATGCAATTAAAATTAAGTTGGTAGCAGAGGCAGCTATTTGATTGTAGGCATGTGTATAAAGGGGTAAAATGTTATGCATAAATATAAAACAAAACCTAAAAAGAAAAAAATTTCAAGCAATAAATTAGAAATAGTGCTAGACAATGATCATTCAATAATTTTGAAATTATTATATATATATATATATATATATATATATATATAAGTAAGCTTTAGGCATCTGCTTCCATACATTGTAGACTATTAGGTAAAAAGACTGGAGAAGAGAAACTCAGATATACAAATAATAAAAATATTATCCATCATATGTTTTTTTCTTTTCAATGCTATTGACAATTAACTGTTTGAAAATTTGTGATGTGAAAGTCCAAATATCTAGTTCCCCCACCCCCCAGGAAGTAATATTCAAGTCAAAAATAAAAGTCACTAAGAATTTGATTGTAACTTTGTAATGAAATGAATTACCAGAGAAAAAGCAATATTTGACCTTTTTCTAATATAGCTGGTATCTTGCCAAACTTTGGGAGACCAGCTCCTTAGTTTTTGTTTGCTTTTCTGCATTGTGAGAGAAACAAGAGAAGTTAAAAGAATCTGGCTGTTATTGCATCGTTCTCTTACTATTTGTCAGTTTTCAATGTACAAGCTGGTTTTTTCCCCCCCTCCTATTTTATCTAAAAAGAATAGGGAGGTCAGTTTTCTTTTGCTATTTTGCTGCCATTACAGTTTCCATTTTTCTCAAATTATTTTGCTTGTTCATCAAACAAAACTCTTATATTCAAATTCTGCAAAGCTGCTTTAAACAGTTGGGGGAAGTTAAAAAAAAAAAAAAAAAAAAAAAAAAAAAAAAGGTACATATTCAGCAGCAAACCCAAAAATGGGGAATGAAAAACATAAGCAAATAATCTTCTGTTGCTCACATGAGACGACACGTATATACACACACACACACTATATCATCACTCTTAGGGGATACTGATTCTTGAGTAGAGATTATTAAAGTATATTTATTCATTTTCGTCCACCAGCCTGAATATTCAAATCTCATTAAAGAAAAATTTGCACTATTTTTCGGTAATAAAATCTGAATATTCAGGCTGGTTTGAAAATTAATAAATATAGAGAGTATCTACTCAAAGTAACGTTTAAAGTGATGAGACGCGCGCACACACACACGTATTTGCAATTTCGTACTGGGCCTGTGTTAATTGTTCAGTAGGTAGTTTGAAAGAGAGCAGCAATCAGAGAAAAATTATCCAAATGTAAACTGATGCAAAATGAGTGTCCAACAAATGAATGTCCAGTTTCATTTGAGTTAGTCAACTGATCATAATTGGACATGGGATTTGGTGCTGAGAAATTTCAACAAAACTAGGTGAACTTGTGTGTGTGTGTGTGTGTGTGTGTGTGTGTGTGTGTGTGGTGGGGGGGGTGAATGAACAGCGGATGAATTTGAACTGAAATTTGATTTTTTTTTTTGTTTGTTTTCGCAGCACTTTCATGAGGAGAAAAGCTGTCAGGTGAAGCGGTTTTTGTTTATTTATTTTTTTTGTTTTTCATCCTTGTCCCGCCAATGACTGGGACACAACAACAGAAGGTGATGCAACACTGAAGTTTGAAGGTGAATCTTCCTCCATGGCCCCTACGTTGCCATCGGCCATACTGTCTTCATCTGAAGAGAAGAAAAAGCAAGAGAATTAAGTCCTGCAGTTCTCATACTGGACTGAGTGTGTGAGGAAATCAGCTGCACCTCTTTGTAGAAAAGTGGGATTAAAAAAATAGATGCTACTATAAAAGGAGCTGAATGTGAAATATTGTATAAGTAACAATCAATTATTATTTTAAGAATACTTTGAAACAAACATATTCAGGAGAAAATAACTTGGTAACTTTTCAAATGAATAAAAGAATAGAAGAGATTTTAAAATGAATCGAGGAAGGAAGAAATGGGGTAAAGGAATAAAACTAAAAGAGAGGTAAGTCATGATTCAGAAGTGAGTGTAAACTGAAAACATAAAATGGTGATTCACCAGTTACCATCACTTGAAGTACAATCAAAGTATTGAAACATGAAAACTTTTATGTAGTGATTTCAACGTTTTTATTATAATCACTTATAATAAAAAATAATATATATATATATATATATATATATATATATATATATATATATATATTTAGCTCAAGAAAGGGGCAGGCAAAAATTGCTTTGGTGGACTCCTTAAAAATGAGGGTACCATGCCAATGTCTAAGGGCATCATGACAATTTTTTTAGAATTTGTAAAATTTGTTTTTTTATTTGTAAAAAGTAATAAACTAAAATCTTTAAAAAACAAAAGGCTTTAAAATCAAATATTTTTATTGACAAATAACAGATGACTTGCGGTGGAACATTTTCAAAAAAACCAAAAACAAACATTATCTTAGAATATGTTGTGGAAAGAACGAGATTGTCATTACTGTATAAAAAAAATATAAAGCTTTTTCAACATAAAAATCGAAATAACTATTGAAACAAAAAAAAAAATATTGTAAAGTAAATTTCAAAACGAGCCTTTACTTTCCAAACATGAATATTAATTAGTAATTTCTTATGGATAAAAATATTTTCACAAATAATTGTTGTTGTTTAGCATTCAGAACTTCCTCTACTCAGCAATTTGTCAGAATCAAAAAACATTAATTTTGTATTATTTTAGAGCGTGGGCGGGTCATGTTTACAATATAAATACACTGTCAAACTTATCCCTGACATTTTGATATCCATGTAGTTTTATTTCGTTTTTGTGGGGACCAGTATTGCTGTTTTAAAGTGAAATGTATTATTACTATGTAGTATGTGTGTGTGATGTTCATTTCATTTCCGGCAGATATAAATGTTGCAAGATTTAAATAAACTTGTAACATTTTGCCATGGTGCCACTCTAATCAATCAACCAATCTATTTCTTTTTCTCTCTATCTCTCCCACACACACACTTATGACAATAAAATTATCAATGACAGACATTGCACACAGTTCTTCAATAAATAAAATATAGAGCAATATACAAAAAGGTAAGTTTAAAAAAAAAAAAAAAATTGTCTATTGCTCTGTATTTTACAGTGTAACCCGGATATAAGAGACTTCTTCTCCGGTCCCGACAACTCTCTTATATCCGGGTTACACTGTATTTTACATCAAGTTGTGTTCAATAACATTTTTGTGTGTCTGACAATTTTATTGTCCTAAATTGAAATATCTGCTCCTTCTTGTAGAGAAACTATTTGGCATTAAGTACTTAGGTACATTGTATGATGGAAAGGATAAATTTTGGATATTCAATAAAGAACCTACCTGTTCCTAAAATAAGGAATAACAATTTAACATCCTTTCACAAGACTGAATGCTTCATTAAAAGAATAAGTTGGATATTGTTTTTTTGCCACCCACTCCAAATTAATCCAACACTTGATTGAGCCTCACCTCCATCATTATAGATTATCCATGTTTGAAAAGGACCCATTTTACATGGTCAAAAACATTAAGTTCATAAGATGGTAATAATGGCTTACAAGTAAAGTTCAAGAGACCCCCCCCCATATATAAAAAAAAACTAAAAGATCAGATAAAATTGTCATTAAAGCCAACAAATCTAAAACACGGAGAAGATTAAAATCTAAATGATAAAATGCTCCAGTTATATAAACAAAAGGCTTTTATCACAATAAAAGATCATAAGTACAAGTTTGAAAACTACCCACAATACAGGCTACTGAACCCCACCAAAAATAACATAGGTAAAATAAGCGAAAATATATTAGAAAGGGTGTGCCTGTACACCAGCAATGCTGTATGGGTGAATCAATGGCGTAACACCAAAGGAGACATTTATTGGTTTAAAGGCATAAAAAAATAAAAATAAAAGGGAAAGACTACACATGAACAGTGGAACGAGAACAGTTTACCCTTGTAGATTAGTGTTCAGTTCAGGAATCACTGTAGGTTACCCATATCAATATATACCTGAGGAAGTCCAGAGGGCACAATGGCCGAAATGCTGTGATAGCAACAATAAAGATGAGGACAATATGCCGAATATAAATAGCATAAATAATAAAAATGAACATGTTCAATTTGACATTGAGGAATCCCGATTCAATATAGGGAAAAACTGCTAAAAGCAATAGAACTGTGCAAGAAGAAACTGCTGTCTGTGTTGGTGAGAATGAAATCATGAAATCAACGTAATTAAACAGGTGCAGAGAGCTATTTTGTACCACAATCATGAACTGTGATATAACAAGAAATTTGATGTGGCAATGGGGACATTTGATTCAGCAGAAGCATGTGAACTAGTGGTGATCCATTTGTTATGGCAGCTTAGACATTTCTTTGAGATACATGTGGGATGATACCACAATGATGGATTATGGATATTACATAAAAAAAAGTTGAAGGGGTAAGAAAAGAAATTAGCAAGTTTTTCAAAGACTACAGTATGAATGTACAAGTTGTATTTACTTGAATTGTTGCTGAATCTAAACAATCAAGTACATCAACCGTACAGCAAAAAAAAAAAAAAAAAAAAAAGGGGGGGGAAAAAATTATATATTTACATAAAGAATCCAACCACCTTCAAGTACATGGTACATGCACAGATCAGTGCAGTTATCAATTAGCTCTGCCGATGAAAAGGTGTTCAATGAAGCCAGGGCAATTTATCAACAAGCTTTTAACAAAAAGTGGCCACAATAGCAGCTTAAGCTCTCATAGAGCTATTAAACATATTTAAAAAAAAAAAAAAAAAAAAAAAAAAAAAAAAAAAAAAAATCAAGTGCCACCAGCCAAGGGTTGTATGATCACCTAAAACTATCACACACACATTTTTTAATCATTTCGCCCCAAGCAAGGGAATAAAGCCACTAAGACAAGGGATTACTGAGTGTTGGGGAACACAAGAAAAATGTACTATTAAAGGAAAGAAGACAATAAAAGAAGACAGATTTTATACATATGGCTGGTCATGTGTGCATAAGTTATGAAAGGACATCGATAATCCTCATGAACAGTCAACTGCATGATGGTTCTCAGAAAAAACCCCGTTGAGATACAAGAATAAACTTAAGTAAAACCTAAATTCTGTTGACATTCCTATGTTGTAAGTAGGTCAAAGGTTTTGCTTCTGTTTATCTTTGTACCTCAATAGTGTTCTTCCCTAGAAACATCTTGCAGTTAGTGGTACATGAAGATTTTTTAGTGCCCTTATATTACTTATGCATGTAACATGACCAACCACACACGTTATATATACAAGTTAAAAGAATGAAAAATGTGCCAGATTTAACTATCACGATTTGTTTCTTGGGAATAACTTAAAAGTGTTTATAAAAAGAATAATTGCAGTGTTCCAGATGAATTCTATTTCAGTGTTTTATAAACAAATGTGCAAAAAATAGATGATGATAATAATAATAATAATAATAATATCTGGAAGACATTTGAAAGGAACTATTAATAGCACACAAATGCTCAAATTTTGAAACTGATGTAAAGAAAATTAACCCTATTTTCAGCCAACTGAAAAACTTAAAAAAAAAAAAAAAAAAAAAAAAAAAAAAGGTTGCCTACTTACCAGGGTTGGCCATCATTCGATGAGTTGGTGCAATCATCCTTTTATTCTGATGAGTTTTGTAATGTTTGGAGAGATGATCACTTCGCATGAATCTCTTGTCGCACTCGGAACACGCAAACCGCTTTTCCCCTGAAAATTAAAAAAAAAAAAGTTTCAAATCAATAAAGATTCAAGAAATGTTCTATTAACCACAAATCTTAACTCATTTATACAACCAAATAATCAGTTGCAAGATTTCATTTAGAAGAAAAATCAAAAATCTAAAAATTAGACAAAGATTAAATAGATGCATCTATATTATTACCCGTGTGTGTTCTGCGATGTCGTTGCAATTCATCTGACCTTGTGAAACGTTTGCCGCAAAAAAGCCAATTACAAACAAATGGCCTCTCTCCAGTGTGCCACCTAAAAAATAAAAATCATTTTTGTAAATAAATTCATTAAGCAAATTCTAGGGAAATTTTAGTAGATAGTTACATTTTGTTTCTTTTTCAAATCCTCAATAATTTTGAGGATTTGAAAAAAAAAGAAACATTTTTAAATGCATTAGCAAATGAAGTTCAAAATGGGTCAAGGAGACAATAGCAGGACAAATTTAAAATCTTTCAAACACCAACATGTTAAACCGAAACTCAAATTGATGTTAGCTTAAAAATAAAAAAATATATCTAAAATGGTACAAGTTTTCCCTCATAAACTGACAACTGTTTTTCTTTTAACTTAGGTACCTCCACGAGATCGCTAAAAAAAAGAGCATAGCATGATGAAAAAGACGCCAAACTTGACGAAAACAAAATTTTATCGTCTAAATGTTTGTTATTCATTAAGAGGAAAGGTCAAAGTATTTTTTGGGGTATTTTTTCCATTTTTTAATCGTTCCTAGCACGTCCGAAATTTTCGTTAAAAATCTAGTTTTTTTTTTTTTTTTCAGCAAAATTGACCATTTTTTTTTCCATTTTAAAAAAACTGGAAATCTGACTTTGAAATTTTTTAAATATCACTTATCATTTTTTCAAAACTTATTTTAAGAAAATCAGAAATTATAATGTTTATTTAAAATATTTTGAACCAAACATAACTTAGCTTTTGTGCCAAAAAGATGTAATTTGAAAATAAAACAAAGCAGGTCATAAACTTTCGCGTCTCTTGACATGTGATGAATGATATATTTACGAATTCCATGAGGCTAATTTGTTCTACGGAAGGAGAAAAGTGAAATAATTTACATTTACGTGAACAAATTATTTACCCAGTTATTTTTAAACGAAAACTTTCAGCGTCTAATTTTTTTTTTTTTTGTACTTAGCTTTCACCTTTACGTTTATGATGCTTTATGGGAAATATATTCTAAAGAAATTAAAATAAAACTGTTAAGAGTGACATTAAATTTCATATTTCTTAAAAAGGTATCTAATTAATTTATAGGTACCTTTCTTATGAAATTTTATCAGAATTGTACATAAAATACTATAATTTTATGTACATTTATTACATTCTACTGTTATTTGTATTTGCATTCATTTTATTATTAATTTTGATATTTCATTTATGGAAAAATGTCGTAACTGAGATTAATATAAAAAAAAGATCATATAAATTTCATAAGATGATACTGATACTTGTAGGTAACCTTCTCAGTTGAAATTGAAAAATCAAATTAACTTCTCCACACGTGTTTCGCAAAAGTAAAGGCCTTAACAGCGGAGAACAATGCTTAACTCAAATAACGCAACTTAATTATATTCTGCTTGGTCTTCCGTATTTTATAATTACAGCTCGATTATAAGCACAAAATTACATTTCTTAATTACTGGGGATCTTCTGATTAGTCAAAATGATACAATTTACAACGCACTAAAAAAAGATCTATCTCATAAGGACACTTATGAAAGCCTGTCTGACTTTTAACTAATTTTATAATATTTTAACAACTTAAATGTAAAATGTATTATAATTAATGAAATAACAAATAATTGTATTAAAAATTCATTTTCATCGAAAAATTTTTTTTGCTTTCAGAAAATATTGTCCATATTCATAAAAACAACTAAAAGCAAATAAAAGCATTTGAAATTAAATAATATCTTTGTTTTATTGAGTTTTGTATGTTACAATTCAGAGCTGATTTTCAGGTACTGGGTATCCAATTAAAACAAAAAAAAAACATGATTTGCATTCCTCAAAGCCCTGTGCTTTTAATTATTGTAATCACTAAAACCGATGCGATCAATTTCTAGCGTTTTCATAAAATTAGTGGGGGGGGTAATAAATATTTTTTTAAAATATTTCTACCATGACTTTCATAAAAAAAAAACATATTTATAATAATTTCGATCATCTGTGAATAGTTCCTGAAAGTTTCATTAACATCCGATAATTATTTCTATTTTTGCACGATTTTTCAAATTAATGTGTGTCATACCAAAAAAACGTGCTAAAAATTGTCTATGTTATTTACTAGTTCCGCTGATACAAATAGAAACAAGGTTTTTTTAATCAAAATTTAGAATTTTCTAAAAAGAAGGAAAATTTTTTTAAAATAATTAAAAAAAACTTTGGTCTTTCCTCTAAATAATAACATAAGCATTTAGACAATAAAATTTTGTTTTCGGCAAGGTTGGCGTCTTTTTCATCAAGCTATGCTCTTTTTTTAGCGATTTCGTGGAGGTACCTATTTTAACTCTACCAACAAAAGAGGAAACTAAAATTTTACTTAGCACAAATTTTAATGAATATTCAAGGCAATAATTTATAAATGAAGTATAAAAACAAAAAACATACCTTCATATTAATTATCATGTAGTAGTTAATATCAAAGTAAAAAAAAGAAAAGTTTTCAAGAAAGAGCAACAGTGAAAAAGAAAAACAAAAAAAAATCCAAATAAACCAAATAAAAAATTAGAATTAAAATTTACATCTTTTTATTATTGGAAAATGTTTACTTACCGAAGATGTGCCCGTAAATGTGACGTTTTTCCATAAACTTTATTGCAACCCGGAATATGGCAAATGTGTTGCTTCTTTTTCTCACTGTTTCTGGATCAGAAGTAAAAAAAAAAAAAGAAAAAAATGAATGTCATTTTCAAATTACATAATCAATGCAATAAAATACATTTGAGTCTAAATGATTTCAGCTGACCACAAATTCAAACAAGTCTTGTTAAAAAACAAGACATGTTATGTTTATTATCTTTTTTTAAATAAAGATTTTTCTTGGCAAATAAGTTTTTGCATACTAGTGTTGTTGATCTAAAAGAACTGCCTACAGTTTGTGTTAGCTTGTCCAAATGATTTCAGTTCTTATCAAGAAAAAGATTTTCTGAAATTCAAAGTCTGGAATGGTTTCAAATTTTGAGTTGGGGGTTTTTGGAGCATGATGTTAATTTTTGAGTTTTGAAATTCTGTGGTCGTGCAGATTCTGAGAATTTAAACATGCTTTAGAATGTATATTCCAGAATCACAGGTGATTTTGATAATTGTTGTGTGTAATGACTTTTTTGGAAGAACTTCTAAAATTTGTAGTTTTTGTTTAAAAGTTTACTTTGTTGTGTCTTATACTGAATCTTATATTATTGTCATTTTTATGTTTCTCTACTGTGTGTTGTCATATATAGCCCTTAGGTCAGAATAAAGAACCACATTATTCTTGTATGTATCCAATATAAAATGGTCTTTGTTGTTTCCAGATATACAATCTTCAATAGGACAAGTGAATTTGTAAACAACATTGGTTTTATATCGGAGATTTCATTTTAATTTGGTGTTAATTACTGATAACTAAGTTAAATGCTTTAAAATTTTGTAATAACTAATAAATGTAAGACATTTATTGCAATCTGTGAGCCTCTACATGTCTATGGATTATGAATTTTTTTATAGACATTTCAACTTGTTTAAGTTTATCTGAAGGAGATAAATGATAATGATGGTGGTGTTCTTGCTGTGTTCCAACATTTTTATTGGTGCCATTAATCTTCTTTAAATAAAGTTTTATTTGTTCATCAACATGGAAAACCATTATTGATGAGTGTTTGTTTAATGTTAATTAAATCTTTGTAGAAAATTTCTTCAGAAAAAAAAGTGATTAATTTGGCTCTACTAATTAAATTTAAAAAAAGGTAATAACTATTTTATAACAATTAGAATTTTCACTTTTATAGTTAAGGAAAAGTTAGTGCTGGAATATATATCAGAATTGGGATCAAATATGGAGGAGAATCCAACAGAATGATAAAATAAAGAATAGGAAATGTTTATAAATCTAATGTTGTTCTTTTATTAAAGCTTTATCAAAGAATGAGATATGAAAAAAAAAAAAAAAAATTCTGGTATTTTTTATTTTTATGCTTGACTTTCATTGGTTAAGTAAACTTCACATACATTTGATTTGTCAAGCAGCATTCATGTGTATAGTTTATATGTGTATCATAATTTTTATTCCTAATCAACATGCAGACAACCATCAAACATAAATAATGCCTACTAGACACATACACATGAATATATATTATCATCTGAATCTCACATAAACAAACTGGAATTTTGATACACTTAAGATTTTTTTTGTTTACACACACACATATATATATATATATATATATATATATTTATTATATAAATAAAAAGGTATATATTGTTATATATAGTTTTATACAAAGAACAGTATTAGGTTTCAATTTTTCTTGTTTTTTTATTTTTTTTAAATATAATTTTTATTTTTAGCTAAAATATATATAGTTGGTTTAGTTATCTTAGTGACTATTTTATTTTCTATGTGAGCCATATTTTATCTTAAGAAAGAAGGACTCTGAGGGCTATCCATAGTGATGCCATCTGTGTGTGTGTGTGTAAATGTTGCCAAGGAGGTTAGTAGATGCTAAAGACAATTTTAAGAAGTCCGAGTGAGAAATGGTTGGAAACATCATTTATGATAATGTCTATAATCGTTAATGGGGACATTTGGAAATAGATTTGCTACATCTAGTGAGGGTAATATTTCTTTGTGGAATTAAAATATTTACAAGGTAAATATGAAGAGATATGTGACAAATAAATTTCCTTATTTATCAACGTAAGTTAACAAATTTTACATCAAATAATTATAAAGTATAGTCTAAAGTTATTCCTTAATTTTGGACAACTTCAAATATCTACTTTACAATTTAAATTAGGGAAGCGAAAACAAAGTTTAATGTTTACTGAAACATTTGCATGTTATCAAAAGGTAGACAACTCTTGATTTTTGGCAGAAACTAATAGCATTAAAAGCTTGAAATAAAATGTTTTAGAATATTTTTTCATTTATTTTATTTAGTGACAATGTGGGCTTTTTTTTAACTTTATATTTCTAGGAGATTCCAGAAATATTTTATGAAAATCATGAAGCTATTTTACTGAAATAAATCTTGAGTTATGTTGTTTTGCAACAACAATTAAGTTTTATTTGATGTTATGAAGAAATGTTAATTTTTATGCTGTAGTTTTGTCCTAATTTACTAATGGAAAACATGATTTATTTCCAATTTAAAAAGGGTGCATGTCCTTACCTTCCTTCATTGTCTCTACAATTGGGGCATGTACAAGCCACCCTTCGCAAGCGTTTGGCTGGAAGAACTTCTACACTGACTTGCTGCTGGCTCTGTGGACTGTCAGCAGGACTTAAGGGACCTATAGGAGTAGCTGCTTGTGATGTGGTTTGGACCACTTGCCATTTTGTTGGATCTGTCGGATCCTGTTGAAGATGACTATGGGAGCCTGTATGAGTGACAATAATTAATCATTTAATGAAGAATATTTTATAATGACAGCAGTAAATAAAACCAATTTATTTTTAAAAATTATTGTACAGAGATGAGGAGCAATATAGAAAAAGAAAAATTAAATAAAAAATATTTGGTAGTATGCCTAAATGGACAGCTTGAATGAGTTGCAGTAGTTTTCCAAATATCCATGAAAATAATATGGTAATTGAAAATTAAGTGTTTATATCTTTCTTTGTACACAAGTCACACAAATGACTTATTAAAACTACAATCATATAATTAACATTAAAACACAAAAACCACTTGATTAAAATCCCTAAAAACTTCACAAGTCATTATCAAAATTCATGGATGAGTGGATAGTATAACATATCAACACGAAAAGTGGAAATGGCCAGCTCAGTTCAAATTTTTGGCACCTAGTTTGTTGCAGTTACTTTTGCACTAATATTCTTGGGAAATTAGTGACTCCATCTCTTCTCTCCCCAGTTATGGGTTAAATATTTAGATTTGGTTTGTTCAACAACACAAACTCCTTATGGGTCATTTAATGCCAAAATTCAATTTCCTTGGCAGCTTTGTTAATTTTTTTTTTTTCCTTACAATAAAAATGTATTTTTATACTTTCATAGTGTTTTGACCCCAGTTTTGGGGGTTCACTATTTGCCCATAGGTGGGACCTTAACAGGGTCTACCACCCTGGGTTGGGTGAACCTGGGAGCAACAACAACTAAGAGGTAGTTCCACAGTCCGTGAAACCTCCCAAACAATGGCCTTGCTGCTGAATAGTTTATCGTCATACTCAGGACACATGGGTTAAATAGCAGGATAGACTAGGCTCTCTCACTTTGAGTGGCAACCAATCTAAGAGAAAGACAACTTAATCCCAAACCACAGAGAAAACAATGGAGAGACACAACAATTCGAAGATAATAAACAAAAAGAAATCTATAGATATTTTATTCATTCCAGGGTTTAAACACATTCAATACCAATACACCAATGGAAAATAAAATTGCAATAACCTGAACGGATGCTGATTTTAATATCTACTGATATCCAATCAGTAGATATTTTAATAAAAATTTCAAAACAATTGGCCATCTTGTACCATAAAACCATTTATGTCTGAGAATTTGATGGTGTAATAATGTTTAGTGTCAAGTGCAGGCATGTGTCATGTTACAGAGACATGGGCAGATATTGCTCAATTAGAGTTGTTTGAAAGGGTGTCAGATCGTGGGCTTTTGATAAGCTCATTTCAAAGAATTGGTACTAATATTGGGTGTGAAATGTTGGGAATGTTTTGATATTGGCAATGGTGGTTAAATGAATATTGCTGCAGCCATGTCGTATAGATGCTTGCCAAGATCAACAAATTAAATGTAGCAATGGCAGATTGCAAAATGTCCAAGACACAAATCAGAGCAAATGTGACCTCCCTGGTGAAATTATTTACTTGCAGTAGGATTGCAGGTAAACATGACTCAAGCCAAACTTCTTAAATTGCAACATTGTCATGCAAATCTATAGTGATGTTGCAAGAAGGTCATTAGGGTGATCAAGAGCAGTTTTTACCTTTTTGCAAATGATGTTCATTTACATGTATGAGACTTAGGAAGCAATATCTTCTAGTGTATGTTCACCTATAACACATACCCAACTGAAATTGAATTTCTACCTTTTCTTTGTTCTGAGAATTGACAAAATAATAAACACTATTTATTATATTATTTATTGGAATGGTTGGCAAACATCAGTTACTTGCCAATCAAGTCAAACTTTATAAAATAGTAAACAATAATGATTTCCTTATAGTTGGTTTACATATCTTAATTTAGTAAATGTTTATAAAAAAACATTTTGGTATTTCTTTATGAATTGGTAAATGATAAATATTGCATTAGTTCTAATTTTATTAGTTTTTAAAATATTGTAAATATAAAATTATACTTGTAGATAAACCATCTAATAAATAGTGTAATATTTTTGTTGTAAATTCTCAAGAACAAAAAAAAAAAAAAAAAAAAAAAAAGTATAAGTTCCCTTTCATATATTTAGGTTTTATTCCAATTCTAATCATTGCTTTTTAAAACAATAAACATTGTTGAAGAGTGAAGGTAGTTTAAAAAAAAAAAGAAAAAAGTGGGGTGTCATGTGAAAAAAAAATGTCCTTTTAGCACTATGTCTTATTGCTGACATGTAAGTCAATGTTTGTTCATGGTTCAATCTGATCTGCTGCCAATAGGAAGGTGGTGTGCTATTCTGGCATCAGTATGATGCCAACAGCACTCAACATGCTCTTTAAAATGTTTAACAATTTCCCCGGCTGATCACAGACCTGACTTCCATAGAACAATGGGATGGCAGACACACACATTTATCTATATATAACTCTTAGTGTATTACATCAACAAGGACAAGAGGCATGAAACAATGTATGGCAAGATAATACTCTCTATCTTATTGTATCCATGTGAGAGTATGTGTAGGAAATCAGAGTACTGTCGATACACACACTTATCTTGGAACCCATGTTAACTATATGTTTAATGTTGAGTAAATTGAAACACATTCAGTGTGTAGCAGTTTTCTTTTAGTGTATTTTTACTACTTTATCTCTTAAGCATCAATTTTAATTTAACAGTAAAGTTTATGTACAAATTTTACAGTTTAAGCTTTTTTGAATTTTCAAATAATAAAGTTAAACTTGTGCTAATAAAGGAAAAAGAAATTCTTTTTTAATCATTTCACCCCAAGCAAGGCAATAAAGCCAGTAAGATTCAAGGGGATACTGAGTGTGAGAGAACATGAGAAAAAAATAAACATTAAAGAGAGAGAACAATAAAAGTACTAGAATTAAGAAGACAGGAGATAATGATTGACATTGCATTCAATTTTTGAAGATCAAACAACTGGAAAACAAGCAGCCAGAAGAGAGTTCCACAAGTAAGAAGTGCAAGACAAGAAACTCTTAGCATAAAACTTATGGTTATCTCTAGCCATTTCCACTGTAAAATGAGACCTTGCTGCCAATCTAATACAGAGCTTAAATTTATAAAGTCAAGGTACCAAAGAGGAAAGATCACCAGGACAATTACCATGAAAATATGCATAGAAAAAACACAGGGAAGTTGTGTTATGGCAGTTGAAAATTGACTGAATCTAAGATGCCAAGTCAAGACCAATAACATTGCAGATTTTGATGAGACAAACTGTCTAGCACAACACAGTAAACCAACTTTCCTAGCAGCACATATAACAATTGATTCAATATAATCTTTCCACTTTATGTCTGTGGAAAATGTTAGAGAATGTGCAGTGAAAACTGCATTAGAAAGGTAATTCTAAGCAAGAAACAAAATTAAAGAATTTCAAGTTCAACATTAAAAACATCAATACACAAATTGAAAATCTTTTGAGGACTCTAGAATTGATTTTGTAATTTCTAATTCTTTCAAGACATTCATGAAACATTTTTCAGCAAACAAAAATTGCCATCACATTTTTTCTTTAAAAACTTAAGGTTTGGATTATATATAAAATTAAACCAAATTAAACCTACAAATTGTTATAAATAGAATTAGCATGTTACACATTGTTAGAAAAAAAAGTTTTTTTTAATTATACAAAATGCTTTTCATCTAAAATTAGCTGTTAATCATGATCATCTCTATTTTATATATATATATATATATATATATTTATGAGTGCCATATTCTGATTGCCAATGTACCCACCTATATGTGAAAAAGCATAAATGTTTTTGATTCATTAAAATCTGAATTCATGGTTTAAGAATCAAGTTATCTTTGGTTTAGCATTTACTTTAAAATTTAATCTTTTCACAGTTTGAAACAAAATAAACTTACACAGGAATAATTCTATAATTTCCAAATGTTTTACACACAGAAAAAGGCACACAAATAAAAATGTTAAAAATCATTACTGGATTTTCTTATAACTCTCATTTTTGTTGAAATCATTCAAGAGTTGTAGCTAATCCTAAATGAGAGGAAAAAAAAAAAAATAGTTGAAGGAAAGAGAGATGAGAAAAGACCATCTGACAAAGGTAGGAAATGATTTATCTGAATGTCCTCAAATGAACATCAGGCAAGTAAAAACGGGTTGGAAACAATAATATCAATAATGATCCATGGAAAATTCAAGATTGGTAATTTTCTAAGAGTAAATTAGATTCAAAGTAATTTAAAGGAAACAGAAAATAATTGTTATTTTAATATGCTGTCATAGATTCTAGCTGGATACTCTTGATAAGCATTTTACATTAATATTCACATGCATTATAAAATAAATTATAAAGTTTCATTTTTATACGCCTTATTTTATTTTCAAACATTTCATTTAATCTGCTGAAAACCAGCTACTTACAGATTTATGCTGTTGGAATTTTTTCATTTTTATGTCACAATCTTTTGACAATGACAAACACTTATTTTACTTGTATATGACTTGCCAAAGACCAATTAGCAATAACTGAATTTACTATGAAAATCCAAGAGAATAAAATTTACAAGATTTTATACTCCAGAAGTACAAGAATTGTTATTTTTGGAAGAGGAGTTCACTGTTAGTCAATTTGAAGATGGAATGGGTCAGCATCAAAATCAGGAATTCCATTTTCATCTGTGAACTATGAGATTGTACAATTCATGAATAAAGGAAAGGAAATTACTTCATCTCTATAGGCAATCAAAAAGATGTTTATATGATGAGAGAAAAAATTTAAAAAATCTGTTGGAAAATGTCAGAATCTGTTCAGATCAAACCAGTTGTCATCTGTCAAATAAAAGCCACTTTTTAAACTAGTCAATAAAGAAAACAGTAAACAACTGTGATGGTAAACAACATCTTGAAGGTTTGGTATACTAATCTATTTAAATGACTTTTCATTTATCCAACTTTTTTAATAGCTGATGAGCATAGGTCTAAAGATTGCCAAGTGAAGAATTTGAATGTACCATCATCAAACATGGCAGATTTGGAGTTATGGTATTTTAGAACAATTTGGAGCAGTGATACATGAAAGCTTCTGGAGTGACAAACATTTCCTCCATATTTACTGAGACTTATTTGAAGGAAAACAACATCCTTTTTAATAGCAAATCCTGCTCCATGTTATACAACAAAAGAGACTTTGAAAATTGTAAGCCCAAAGAATTAGTAAGTGTATCTCATGCCTTAGTCATTTCGGATTATGAAATAAGGAAAATTAAAATGCTAAAATGTAAATATGACATTCTAGCAAGAATGACAGACACTTTATAACAATTGTGACAATTAAAAAAAAAAAAGAAAAAAAAAAGAAAAAAAGAAAGAAAAAAGATTGGAATCCAGATGGATATCACCAGCAACATATTAAATATCTCTGACTACCTATAATCCAATGGAGATATTCTACTGATGCAGAAGAGTTAAAACCTAATCAATATTCATCGAGTTTTAATGTATTTATATAATTTGGTATGGCCAATAAATGAAAGTGAAGCCTATATGTTCTAGAAAGTAAATTTTAATTGTCTTGGAGATCAGAATTTGCAATTTTTTATTATAAGCAAGAAAAATTCATAAAAATCTTGTCAAGTAAATTTTAAAATGTACAGTTTGGAAGATTTTTTTTTTTAAATTGTCAGTTAAATCTAATTTTTTATGGTTCAAAAACAGAAAGCAAAATGAAGCCAAATTATCTCCATCCCGATTTTATACACAGGGATTAAACTTACAACTACCACCAGAGAACCAGATATGTTTTAACCAACACTTTAATCCTCAGGGTTTTGGTAGTGCTGAAAAGTTACAGTCTGTAACACATACAGACAAGTGACAAAGATCACCAAGATTAGTGCACCTTAACTGATATGAAATGTCCCCTAAAAATAGAAAACAATCAAAACACTCTAACCATTGCGAACTGAAGAGTTCAATTCAAAATTCCAAGAAGGTTACCGAGTACAATGACAGACACCTGAAGAAGGCCAAGGGGTAAAACGGTTGAAATTTTGTGAGTATAAACAACCAAGACAATTACGTAGGTCCACACAGTAAGGCATACAATAAAGATAATTCCTACCTCGAAAATTCTGATATAAATTCTGTTATTAGAAAATGCTGCTATATCCATTTGCATATACCACAATTAAAAAAAAAAAAAAAAAAAAAAAATGCACTGAGAAAGATACTCAAATTTAAGAACATTCAAAAATACAAGTATAATATACATAGGTATATAAAAAAAGTATGCAATCTGATAAGAAATACATTTTAAAATAACATTTTTAAACACAATCTCCTTCCTTGTCAATGTATTTAATTCATCATTTTAGCTAATAACTATGTATCAGACTACATACTTCTTGATCTACCCTCATGTGTGTATCTGTGAGGGAGAGAGAAAGAGACTAAATATCGAGAAAACTGGTCAGTGCACATTTAATGAAGTTAATTAAAAATATGAAATGGAAAATAATATTCAAGATTCAAATGACAAATATGTTTGGTAAGTTGAAAGTTACTTTTGTCAACAGGACACAGAAATAGTAAATAAAACTTTTTCAATTTGTTCATAATTTAGAAAATTAAAGAAAAAAAAAATTGCTTCATTGAAATGAGAGAAGATTGTTTTGTTCCAAATCAAAGATCATTTATTTTTTTGTTTTTTTAAATTAACTGATAATCCTTTTAATTTATTTCATGAAGCATGTGTTTAAGAACATAACAGAAAATTCTTTAGGTGTATTCCAAAAAATACTGTTTTTGTAGAAATATTTAAATCAAACTTTAAATAATTCAATTTGTACTTAGAAAATAAAAGGATTAATTTTGATACAATGTCAAATATTTTGATAACCAAATGGAAACGAAAAACAAATTATTATGAAAGTTACATTTTTATCAAACTAATCATTTTGAATTCTTGTTTAAAATAGTCACAAAAGTATTTATTTTTATAAAATTAAGCACTATAAAGAAATTTTGCTGTAAACTCTTATAAATCATAATTAAATTGATATTGAGTTCTTTTAAATGGATTTGCTTCACTATGAATTGCCTCAAATTAGGAAACCAATTTATTTTATCAACAGTCAAATCAAATGCTAATATTCCCTTTATGTAATGTAGTTAGTTTCATTCATTAAACATTTAAAATTATGGATACAATTAGAGTTATTGCTACAAATTGCTACATAACAGTAAAGAAAGATACATGAATAGTCTTGGAAGACTCATTCATTACCATCATACCCAGTTTCAAAGTTTTAAAGAGAGAGTTAAGAAAAAAAAAAAAAAAAAAAATTGTCATTTGTCAAAGATAAATTCTTAAATTAGGAAGAAATTTTTCATTATGAGAATTAAAAATTGTTTAAAAGAAATAAAATAAAAAAGATCTTTCCCTGAAATTATTTTTAAGAGCTTACAAAACTTAAAAAACAAATTTTTTTATGAAATAAATGATTTCTAAATACAGCTGATTTGAATGAACAAAAACAAAAAAAGGAACAAAAATAAAAAATATTCCTATAAACAATGGTAATTTTAAAAATAATTCAGACATAAGAATTGGATAGAAATGTAGATTTAGTGAAATATCACTGATAAAAAAAAAAATATTAAAGTTCACTAACAATTTATAGAGAATTTTCTCAATATTTCATTCAAATATAAAATAAAATAAAATTGGAATTTCTAATTCAATAATAATAAAGTTTCCAACTCACCTAAAATCTGTGTAGCATTTATGGTTTGGGTAGTCTGTGTAGTGCTGATCTGCTGGGTAGAATTGATGCCTGTGGTGACAGTCTGTATTGCTTGGGGTGGACTGAGTTGTTGACCCTGGGTCTGAGTCGAAGTACCACCCCCAAGGGTGGCTGCCATGCTGGAGGTGGCTGCGGCTGCAGCTGTAGTTGTTGTGGCTGTCACAGAACTTGGCACGCCCAAATTTTGCAAAGGCGAGGAAGTGGCTGAAATAATCTGTCCTTGTTGGGTGATGGCCTGAAAGCCAGCCAGATTTTGAACATTCTGCAGGGGAAAACCTTGTAAGCCCTGAAGACCCTGGAGTCCTTGCAATCCTTGAATATTTTGTACCTGGATGGTCTGGATGTTAGTTGGCCGGATATTAGCTATATTCAGGGTAGGAATCCATGGATTGCCTTGGATCACCTGATTTTGCCCTGCAGTTGCTGCTGCTATTTGAATGTTGGCTGCATTTTGGATTAACTGTTGAGGGGTGATTATACTGGACACCATACTGCCTTGATTTGCAGCAGATGTAATGGTTGGTGCTCCAGATACACTAATTGCATTCTGTGGAATAGCAAGTGACAGGATGTTCTGACTACCTGATGTGGGCATTCCTTGGGCACCCGGGGCTGGTGCAAGGGAGATAATAGTGGGGATTTGGAGAGCTGCTTGAGTGGGATAAGGAGCATTGTTGGTGGCTACAGGTGAGGCGACTGTAGTTGCAATGGACGATGACCCCGACTGGCTGCTGGTCACTCCCGATTGTTGTTGCTGTGATGGCTGCTGTGACTGTTGTTGTTGCTGCTGCTGCTGCTGCTGTTGCTGTTGTTGTTGCTGTAATTGTTGGATACTGTTTACTGATGGAGGTGTGACATCTGTTGCTGTGGTAACCAGTGGTGGTGGAGTGTTGGAGTTGCTCTTTATCTCTGACTTGACGTTTATCTCTGGTGGTGTAGCAATTTCAAGCACCTGGGTGGTTGGAATGGCATCGTTAGCCATCTGGTTTTGGTTAGTTGTTATCGCCGACGATTGAAGAGCAGGAGTGGTTGCAGCAGCAGGCATGGCGCCCTGAGATCCGAGGTTACTGCTTTGTATTGTGGGAGTGGAGAAAGTTTGGATAGGAAGTTGCACCGCCTGGTACGTCGTCTGTCCCGCCCCACTCGATACAGGAATCTGGATTACATTTGGTATCTGCTGAAGTTGGGACAAAGGTAATTGAACCGTCTGCACGAGGGGTTGGCGAATGGACATGTTTTGCATTCCGGCCAAATTAACCATATTTCCGGTAAGATTGAGTACGTTCCCCATAAATCCGACATTGTTAGGGATTATATTTGCCCCGGGGATGCTTGGCGTAGCACGGACGATTTGTCCGGTAGGGGTTAAGATGGCTTGATTTCCCGCAATAAGCGCTTGACCTCCATTTGCATTAGAAGCGTTAGCGGGGATGAAGATGGCCTCTTGTCCCTCCAAAGAGAACGTCTGGAAAGGAGGTATAACATTATAAGTAATGTTTCCACCCGGACCGGTGGAAGCAATCAATTGAGGAGTCTGTTGGGCGATTATCGGAGCAGTGGTCAACGCTGTGGCCGGAGCAGTTGGCTTTGAAGAGTCAACAACACCAGGCACTTGGACCCAATTTTGAGTTGCCACGATCTCGCTTTGACTTGAAACCGGGTTCTGGCCAATTATTCTTACTTGTGTTGTATTAGACTGGTTATTTATTCCGTCTTCTTGGGGTGCTCCGATTTTACTGCAAGTAGCTGCCAACAGAGCCAAAGGGGATGGCTGGTTATCCTACAAGGCGGGGTTAAAGAAAGGGGTGTGAATAAATACTAGGCCATTCAAAAATTTTCAGTCCCACAAGGAACTAGTTTTTAGTTGGTGTAGAGAAGAGACACAAAAATAAAAAAAGTACACACAAATCGTATAAAAAGGAAAAAAAAAACTCACCTGAGTCGAACTTGTCGGCATCACATAGTCTTCATTCGATCTACTTATAGCAAGTGTAGCCATTTAATGCCAAAGCGAGACATTTGGGTTGTTGTTGGGTTGAATCTGAAAGGTATTTGCTAGCCATACATGGGAAATCCACGTTCCCCGCTTGGAAGCCATGGAGGCCACTGCACACACGGAGATCACTACGCAATGATGCTAATCACGCATGCTCGAAACAACGAGTCACTCCGCGTGAATAACTAAAACCCAAGAAAGTTGGATTTTAAATGTCTTTTATAGCACTATACGAACATTATTTACCTGAAATAAATGAAAATATTATATAGTTTCAAACTTCCCATCTATGAGGAAGTTAATCGTAACTGTAAAGAAAAATATATATTAGCCTTTTTCTTTTTTTTAAGAAAAGTGGGAAGAATAACGGGCTTGTTGTTGACAATGATGATGATGTAAATGGAAGAAGAAACAAAATGGCGATGATGATGATGATATCTGATTTTCAAAGGCGGAATATAATGATTGACACGGACAGATTGTAATTATTAGGGAAATTTTTTTTAGCTGAACGAAAGAATATTGAGAAATAAACAAGAAAATAGCTGCCGATAGTCCAAGGGAGTTATAATTAATTTCGATCGCTTAAAAATAATTTAAAATGTTCTTTTCTTTAAATTGTTTGATTATGATTTTTGTGTGTTGGCGTGTACGTTTCTCTCTCTCACTTGATCCTTTTCTATTGGTCAACTGTAATTCAACTGCATCCCACCGGGTGGGGTAAAACGGCGTGGAGGCGGCAGCACAAGTAAAAAAAATCCTCAAAAAATTAAAAGTAATAGTAATAATAATAATCAACAATGATACTCATGATAAAATTAAAAAAAAATAAATACACATCACGTTACTTATCATGACGTATCAAGTCGAAAACACGCCAATCGAAACTACTTCGTTATCATATCAATGTAGCTTTTTTTTCCCTATTGTACTTAAAGAAAAAAACCTAATCGTAAATTTAAAAATATTTTTACCTTTCTGATTCCTAGTCGGCTACAAAAACATAAAAGAATACCTTTACATCGGCAAATATAATATATAGATTAAATATAGCTTTGAAAAAATTGATGTTTGTTTTTTTATGTATGAAAGAATACTAGACTCTAGAAAGATAAGACGAAAACAAAAAAGTATTACTAGGTCGACCTAGTAAAAAAAAAAGTGATCATTATCAACCTCGAACATATTTAAAGTAGCTGTTCAGTCTCACATTATTTTACAAAGAAAAATACAGAAAGAAAGAAAACACGAAAGCGTTGAATTATTTACAAAACAAGTACCAAAGTAGAGAGAAAAAAATCAAAAGGCAGGACTAAGTGGGTTGTTGTAGGAGTTACTCTCTGATGCCATCTCTTAAGTTAAACAGGAGGGGGTTCGTTTTTCCTTCTTCCTCACGCATGCACCATTCGATGTAAATGAGTCGACAATGACTACTTATTAAGAATTTCTGGGTAATATTTTCCTAGAAATCGTTAGAGGTGGAGTCCGCAACTAGATTCATCGACACTCATTTTAGAAATAACAAGTGCGATGATGACAATGGCTACCATATGTTGGCTTTTTTGTGAACGAAAGGAAGAAAACAAGGGGGGAAAAAGTGAATTGTTCTTGCTGTGTACCGCCCTTTCTTATTCCTCTCCTCCCTCATTTTATGTCCCCCGCCTGTTTTCATAGTCATGACACACACATACACTCACTAACTGCTTTTTCGAAGTCCCCACTAAATACCACCTTTCTCAACACAAGTTTCCTCTCTCATAGTTTTTTTTTTCTTTCTCCCTTTTTATCAACATTCTTACTTACTTACGTCCCTTTACATAGAAAAATGCGAATGATCCAAATTAATTTCTTTTTTTTTTCTTCCTTTGATGAACTTTGTGTACTCGTCAGAATCACAATTTTTCTATTTCATCGTCTTGTGTCCAAGTCGAACCTGCTTCAGGTTACACACAAAATACGTACTAGTAGTACTACTAGTGCGTGTATGTATATGTGTGTGTAGTATATATATATATATATATATATATATATATATGTGTGTGTCTGTGTACACACACATTATATATATATATATATATATATATATATAATTAAATGCTATGGCTAGTTGTTAGTTACGAGGTACCAAGACCTATTTTCTTTCGTACTCCATAATGCATTTTTATGAGTTGTAACATAATTTAAAATTTGTAAATTATTTTTTTTACTACATCAAAACTGGCTATACAATATACATTATTTTATTTAAGTAAGAGAGAAAAAAAGGCCAATCCTAAATCACCCTCTCTCGTTGAAGTGACTGTGTAAAAAAAAGTAAGAGTAAGAGAATAGGAACTAAAGGGAGTGTACAGATTGTAAATGTGATCTTCCGTGTGCGTGTAGGTAGGTGGAGTGCGACTAGTTTAGGAGTGGAAGCGAGTTGAGTCGAGTAGCAGCTTGGCTTTAAAACAAGGAAGTAGAATAGTGTTGTTAAGAAAATTGTGAATTTGTCAGTTAAATAAATAAGAAAAAAATCTTTTTGTCCAGGAGGTTACTAGAAATATAAATAAATATCATCAGCACATAGAGATCATAAACGCCCATTTGGTGTGGCTAGCCATGCGAAAGGCGGGTCACACTCCTATACCCGGACGTCATATGGGTTGGTCTCCGCCGCCTTTTTCACGCACTTATCATTCACACTTTCAGTAAACCCCTTATTTTTTGTTTTTTTTACATCGACTCCCAAAAATCCTTACTTAATAAAAACGCAAACAACAGATTTACAAAAGATTACATGGTACTTACTAACGTGGCTTGCTACACTTTTACAACATCAGCCATACTAAAGATAGTGAGAAGCACGTAGTAGTAGTAGTAATGCATTAATATGGCAGTAGGAAGAGAGAAGTCACAAGCAAGATAGAGCGTCATGTTTTAAATTAGCATGGTTTCATTTGTGACCGTGTGTGCGCCTATTTATTTTATACAGACTTTTTTTACAGTTCATGTGGCATGATGAAAAAATAATACAAAGGTATATTTTAAAAAGTATAACAAAAAGAAACTGTCATGATCATAAACGTAAAAAAAAATCAGTTAGTTTAAAAAAAAATAAAATAAAATAAAAAACATCCATGATAATTGACTCTCTAAAACTATTTCGGCGGTTGGTTGTCCGTCACTCGCTTTCGAGCGTAAATTAGGAAAGAAAGGTGGATTGTTTTAGAAAATTCCCAATTGACTAGAAATGTTTTCATTTTTTTGTTTGTGTGTGTACACTTTATTTTTGAATTTTGCGGCAATAATAAAGCGAAAACTGTAAATTTTTAAAAAAGGAAATAAATAAATACAATTTAAGCTTCTTTCTTCCGTCTTTTTTTTTCTTTAGAAAAGCCAAATTGAAATTTTAAAATGCTTTTTTTTTTTGGTAATACAGCTAAGTACAATAAAGGTAGACGAAATAGAAATTAATGTTATTAATTTTTAGATTTTTTAGAATAATTGAAGTGTAATAATTGCACGGCATTAAATATTTTTAAAATGTCTTATCAGTTTTTGGTAAAATATAAATGAAAAAATACAAGTGCCTATTTTTATTTTAAGAAAAAATTGAAGTTAAACTCATTTTTAACTCAAAGATATAGGACATACTTCACTAGCGTGTCACACTGTCGTCAATATATCTCTATCCCATCAGTTTATGATTGTTGATTGGATAAGTGTTTTACTTTTTTAGAATCAATCTTTTTCTGGGGAAAAAAATAAAAGGTATCGGTAAACTAAAAACTGGAATGAATGCTATCATCAAGTTGTTCTGATTTCAATTACACAGAAACAAAATGAGATTATTTATTTATATATTTTTTCTACTGTATTTGAAAGGATATAAATAAACCCTTTCCTAAAAAAAATAGCTAAAAATATCTTCCTGGTCTTATATGAGAAACTGAGGTATATGTTTTTTTTTATCCAGAAAACATGGACTACCAGTTTTTTGTATATAAAGCCATGATAAAATTAAAATACAATAAAAATGTTAGAGATCTTTAAGGTTTCATAAAGCCAAATAATTCTTTTGTATTGATCTGATTCTTTTCATATCAGATAATTCTAATTTGTATATTTTCTTAATCTTTTTTCTAGAAGTAAAAAGAAAAACTCCGAAACACAATAATTTAATTTTTAGACCAGACAGATAAAACATAATTTGAAACCTCTCTACGTTCTTAATTATTAATTCATTTTTTTAATAAATTTCTTAAATAATGTAATTATATCTAAAGCACCAAGCAAATGTGTATAATCTTAAAAGCTAATATTTAAAAATTTTCACTGATGTAATGACAATGTGATGTAAAATTAAAAAAAAAATTCCCACTCAGAATCGGTCAATCACAAAAAACTATTCCAAAGTTTGATTTAAATCTTTGTTTTGTGTACCAATGAATCGTAAAGAAATAATAATCATATGTTTATTGCTCGGAAATTAATATTAAAAAATATGCCATAAAAAACAATGATCATTTGGTGTTTTAAAGGTACAATGTTTCTCAATGGCACAGCCCACGTGGGTAAACGCCAAAGAATACACGTGGGGGTGATATTTTACGGGGAACCAAAAATGGTTAATTTTCATTGACGCAGAAACAGATCAAACCGACGTGAATTCTTATCGCATGCATAAAATCCATTTTCTTGGTAGATTTATGCTTTTTGACTCTATTTTTCCTGATAAGTCATGCTTTTTGGCTTCCGCTTATTTGTTCGCAGGCTTATCTAACTGACTCGCTGATCGAGGAACATCGATCAAATTCGATACATGGTTCAAGAATAAAAACATGACTGATAAACAATTCCGCGTGCTAATTTAAAATATCAGGTATACGGCGGTTAGAATTCTTTCAATTAGTTCATAAACCATTCTTTTACGAATACATTTTTTTTTTTAACTAAACCTTATTTTTTATTGGAGCAGTAGGGACATTTCATCATTGGAATAGGGACATTTTCAAATAACAAAGTCAATCCAGAAAATCCAGGAAAAATATTTTCTTATAATTTTCTTGGGTTCGTACACATTTAAATAGCAGAGTTAAATTTTTAAAAAATGTTCATAGCTATTGATGCGAAAATAGGATCTACAAAAAAAAGTTCTTTGTCAGGTAATGACGATATGTTCAGTTCAGGTTTAGCTTCGCAGTTTATTTAACCCAGGGATTCCAGCAAGTCCTCACTCTCAGGCTCCGTTGGTTCTCCATTACTGTATTCCAGATTAATATCAGATGTGAACTCTATACAATCTTGGAACCTCTTCTTATTTGTTCTTTTCTGATGCAAAAATACTGTAGTTTACTCAAATGTACTGAAGCTGAGTTGGTGTTACTACTGTTACTGTGTACTGTGTATTACTGTGTTAGTTAACAGTTAACATTTTGACATCCTGTAACTGTTTCGATAGGAAATCTATTTTACTAGCCAACCACACCTAATAATATATGCACACACTTAGGAGCTCGTATTCTTTCTTTTTTTTTATTATCTTTTTTCAAAACTAGAGAATTAACTTTTCTTGTGTCATTTTCCTCAGCACGTTGACAATGCCACTCGGCATGTTCCTTGAATTGTGAATTCAAATTGCTATGACTTCTCGGAAAAGATAGTGGAGGAGAGGTTTCTCGTTGTCTACTTCACGGTTTTGAATTCAAAGTAGTCCTTTTCATAGACTAGCTACCACCAAAAGTTAGAGAGCTCGGTCTATCCAGCTATTTAACCCATAGATAGAGAGATAGACAATTAGAGTCTTTTTTTTTTACTTTGCTTATAGTAGTAAGTAGTACAATAGAAACTTCTGCACACACACATAAGATTCGGGGGAACTTTTTACAGGGAGTAGGTAGAAAAAATATACCCTGAAAATTTTCTATGTTGCCCTAAAATTAAATAGCTTTTGCCTATCTATCTATCAATCTATCTATCTATCTATCTATCTATCTATCTATCTATCTATCTATGTAAATAACCCCCTTCTCTCTTTTTTCTCTCTCTCTCTCTCTCTCTATATATATATATATATATATATATATATATATATATATATATAGAGAGAGAGAGAGAGAGAGAGGGTTCTAAAAGTCACACAACAATTGGCAGAAAACGTAAACGTACACTTGTGAAATAGCAACCAGGAAAATTTGTTGACATCATCTTCCCTAATTCGACAAATAACATTTCTTAATAATGTATTGTCACATACAGAAACATGATTCCATTTGGTAAATAAATATAAAATTTACAGTGTTATCAATGCTAATGCGTCTTTTTGAACACATGTATATATATATATATATATATATATATATATATATATATATATATATATATATATATATATATATATATATATATATATATATCCTGTTTACATATATATATATATATATATATATATATATATATATATCCTACATTATTTACATTATTCGGACTATTGTCCTCATCTTTGTCGCCATATTTATCACAACGTTTCGGCCGTTGTACGCTCCGGCCTTCTTCTGGTTGGAATTTCGAACTGAAGCCTTTATTTCGCTCACTGGGATAGACTGTTCTAGTTCTACGTGCCATGTTTGATGGATAATAATGTACATAGTACCTCATCTCAGAAATATAGACAGACATATGTTTATATATATATATATATATATATATATATATATATATATATATATATATATATAGAGAGAGAGAGAGAGAGAGAGAGAGAGGATACGGAGAAAAGAGTTTTATTTTTAGGCAGTAGGAACTTATTTAAACAATAATTAAATTCAAGCGTCTCTGTTTAATTTTTATTGTATTTTTCCAATTTTCGAATTTGTTGTTGCACATCTTCTTGCGGATAAACTGTTCAAGATTTTTTTTTTCCTTTTTGTTCGAGCACTTTCGAGCTCGACCATCTCAGTCATTACCAGGATCTAAAAATGCTGTCAGTATCGTAGACGAAAGTTTGTTAGCTACCTCCTGATAATTTATCGGAACGTTATATTTCAAATTTAAATATACGTGTGCAAGTGTGTAGAACGTTTTCACAGATCCTGAATATATCGGAAACGAGTATATACAATTATTTGATGCACATTTTAAATATTTTATTATGCATATTTTAAAAATGATGCCTCCTGTGGTAAAATATATTTTATTTAAGATTGTTTCTTGTGTAAATAACTTCTAGTATTTTGAATCCTTCTTTGCATTATAGTTTTTGATATTATCTATTAACAGTTAAGTTTTTGTGTGTGTTTCTGATGTAATGAGCGATATTTACACGAATAATGTTTCGATAAGTGACAAGTTAACCTACGGAATGCCGTTCTTCTTGTCTAACCAATGTAAAATTTATGTTGTTTTAGTTTTATGAGTATTGGCAGGAGAGATGCGATCTCCCGAGTTACTGGTAATAATTAAGCTAAAAGAGTTTTTTTTTTTTTTTAACTTTGATAATGATAAATCTAAGATGTCTCTTTCAAATTAAGTGATATGTACTGGCGAATTATTTTGAGTTATTGACTTGTTTATAGTCAGAGTGAATCTGGTAACGGTAGAATATTTGTTTTATCTTTATATCAGCATGGTCTTCTGTGTCATTTTTCTAATAAAAGGATAATTTAATTTGCTCGTCGAGGATATGGTGATTTTCTAAGCAGATGTGCACAAGGCCGAAAGTATGGGGCATCCAGTGAGGATCGAACTCACTAGTCAGCCGTAATTGTTCTAGCGAGACAAGCTTGCTAACCATTACCCAAGTCCTCGGCAACGATACGGTTGGCAAAATTATTGTTGATCAGTGTTTATTTTATATTCTTATGGATGCCTATTCCTGTCTATTAGTTAGTTTTATGTGCCATGTGATACACGTTTAGGCTTTCGATACATGACTGACGAGGCAGATTTTTTCCAGCGGTAGACCAGTTGTTATCCAAGGCTATAGAACCCAGTCTGTCCTGCTGAAGAAGAGGATTCATACCTTCCCAAGTGTATTAGCAATGTAAGTGAATGTAATACATTCAACTGAATTCGAACTCGGCTCTCCGATTCCTCAATCCGAGACGTTATTACTCAACCTTTCCCTCCCCTGTCTATCACTTATCCAAAACCAAAACTTTAACCATACTTACCAAACAAATATAATTTATTTATAAAGTTTCTTGAAATGTTTCACCTAATAAACCTAATAACAACACCCTAGCCTTGTTGGACGTTCAAAGTGTTATCATCAATGACCTCTCCAAAGAAAAAACTATATAGATATAGTAATACAGAAAAACGTACATATTCTTCGCTCTCAGCCCTAATATTAAAGAGGCTGGAACCAAGGTTAGTCCCTAATGTCCGAGACGTACCAAAACGGAAGTGTCGATGGAACTGGATAATTTTTGCTACTAATCCAATGCATGATTTGATTTCCACTTTAAATCGAGTTTTGTTCCGTTCAAAATGGGTGCGCATATAAACACTTAGTCTTTTTAGGACGTGCTGGTAGCGTAACAGATATGGATGCGTTTAAATTCCAATATGATCTATTGCATCCATTTTTTCTCTTTGAGAAAAGCATAATCTCCTCGCGATTGTTACTTAAATAGCAAGGCAAACTGGGTTCTCTAGATTTGACTGACAACTAATATAGGAGAAGCCTGAATTCAAAAATGGTAGAGAAGAAAACGGGAAACCACTGCACAATCATTTCTGAGAAGTTATGGAAATTCGCAGAAATTAAAAGGAATTTGCGGAGAGCCCCGAGTGTTTGAATATAGCTTGGAATTGTCTGTTAATTTGAAAGATTCTTTTAATAAATTACCGACTTGTCCACAGAAGAACTTTATTTCAGTCATAGCTTTTTTTTGTTGTCAATACATCCCCGCTGTTATAAAATAAGACATAACTCGGCTGATTTGCAGGCAAATAAACTAACATACTCAAGAGCGAGAGCCGGATGTGAACGGGACAAGGCCCCATCACAAAATGACCATTATCGTCGTTTGCGCATAGGCCCGACGCACGAGTTCCGGTCGAAAAATAAAATATTTTAAAGTGTTTCTATTTTTCGAATAATAAAAATGCCCCCCATTATACTCGCGTCGTTTTTCGAGCCTGTTAAGCCATAAAAAACGCCATAAAGGGGTCACACAGGGAAGTACTAGCAGTCAACAGGAGGCCAGGAAGAGACCTGTCACGGTCAGTCAGCAGCAGTCAGCAGGGTGAGCGCCACGCCAATCAGTGAGAACTACTATGAGAGATCAACCCAGATCGGAAGCCGGCTTATGAACTATACCACAAGGTAGCTGTCCCAAAACTACACGTTCCTATTGAAATAAATCACGTAAATCTATTTCTGCTGTTGTCGTATTTCTTCTTGCAACCATACGCTTGTCTATAACACCGCGAGTGGCCTCGCTACTGATGAATGAGTGTTTATATCGAGACACCATTTCTAGATAAACTGTCAATCAAGGCTAATGAGCTTCTATTTGCAGATTATACGAAGTATTTTGTTGTCGATACATCCCCGCGAGTGGTCAAACTACTGATGAATGAATGTTTATATCAAGACACCATTTCTAGATATACTGTCAATCAAGGCTAATGAGCTTCTATTTGCGGATTATACGAGGTGTTTTGTTGTTGATACATCCCCGCGAGTGGTCAAACTATTGATGAATGAGTGTTTATATCGAGACACCATTTCTAGATAGATTGTCAATTAAGGAAGATTTGCTAACCAAAGCTAAGGAGGTTCTATTTGCTTATTATGCGAATTATTTTTGTGGATATATCCCCGAGGGTGAATAGACTACTGATGGATGGGCGTTTGGACATTTCATCATTGAATAGGACATTTTCAAATAACAAGTCAATCCAGAAAATCCAGGAAATATTTTCTTATAATTTTCTTGGTTCGTACATTTAAATAGCAGAGTTAAATTTTAAAAATGTTCATAGCTATTGATGCGAAAATAGGATCTACAAAAAGTTCTTTGTCAGGTAAATGACGATATGTCAGTTCAGGTTTAGCTTCGCAGTTTATTTAACCCAGGGATTCCAGCAAGTCCTCACTCAGGCTCCGTGGTTCTCCATTACTGTATTCCAGATTAATATCAGATGTAACTCTATACAATCTTGAACCTTTCTTATTTGTTCTTTCTGATGCAAAATACTGTAGTTTACTCAAATGTACTAAGCTGAGTTGGTGTTACTACTGTTACTGTGTACTGTGTATTACTGTGTTAGTTAACAGTTAACATTTGACATCCTGTAACTGTTTCTGATAGGAAATCTATTTTACTAGCAACCACACCAATAATATATGCTTTACTACACTTAGGAGCTCGTATTCTTTCTTTTTTTATTATCTTTTCAAAACTAGAGAATTAACTTTTCTTGTATTTTCTCTCAGCACGTTGACAATGCCATTCGGCATGTTCTTGAATTGTGAATTCAAATTGCTATGACTTCTCGAAAAGATAGTGAGGAGAGGTTTCGTTGTTCTACTTCAGGTTTTGAATTCAGCAGTCCTTTTCATAGACTAGCTACACAATAGTTAGAGAGCTCTGGTCTATCCAGCTATTTAACCCATAGATAGAGAGATAGACAATTAGAGTCTTTTTTTTACTTGCTTATAGTAGTAAGTGTACAATAGAAACTTCTGCACACACAATAAGATTCGGGAACTTTTACAGGGAGTAGGTAGAAAAATATACCCTGAAAATTTTCTATGTTGCCCTAAAATTAAATAGCTTTTGCCTATCTATCTATCAATCTATCTATCTATCTATCTATCTATCTATCTATTCATCTATCTATCTATTAGAATAACCCTTCTCTCTCTTTTTCTTTCTCTTCAATCTCTTCTCTTATATATATATATATATATATATATATATATATATATATAGAGAGAGAGAGAGAGAGAGAGAGAGGGTTCTAAAAGTCACACAACAATTGGCAGAAAACGAAACGTACACTCTTAGAAATAGCAACTAGGAAAATTTGTTTGACATCATCTTCCTAAATTGACAAATAAACAAGCTTAATAATATGTTGTTACATACAGAAACATGATTCTATTTATAAATAAATATAAAATTACAGTGTTATCACTAATGCGTCTTTGAACACTTGTATATATATATATATATATATATATATATATATATATATATATATATATATATATATATATATCCTGTTTACATTATATATATATATATATATATATATATATATATATATCCTACATTATTTACTATTCGGACTATTGTCCTCATCTTTGTCGCCATATTTATTACAACGTTTCATTGTTGTAATGCCCGCCTTCAGGTGGTTGAAATTTCGAACTGGTGGTTTTATTGGGATGAACTTTTTTTCCCATGTTTGATGGATAATAATTTGTTCATCTCGAGCAGACATATATTTATATATATATATATATATATATATATATATATATATATATATATATATATATAGAATGAGGAAAAGAGTTTTATTTTTTAGTAGTAGGAACTCTAATTAAATTCAAGCGTCTCTGTTTAATTTTTATTGTATTTTTCCAATTTTCGAATTTGTTGTTACATCTTCTTGCGGATAAACTGTTCAATTTTTTTCTGTTTTGTTCGAGTATCTTCGAGCTCGACCATCTCAGTCATTACCAGGATCTAAAATGCTGTCAGTATCGTAGACGAAAGTTTGTTAGCTACCTCCTGATAATTTATCGGAACGTTATATTTCAAATTTAAATATACGTGCAAGTGTGTAGAACGTTTTCACAGATCCTGAATATATCGGAAACGAGATATATAATTATTTGATGCACATTTTAAATATTTTATTATGCATATTTTTAAAAAATGATGCCTCCTGTGGTAAAATATATTTTATTTAAGATTGTTTCTTGTATAAATAACTTCTAGTATTTTGAATCCTTCTTTGCATTATAGTTTTTGATATTATCTATTAACAGTTAAGTTTTTGTGTTTTGATGTAATGAGCGATATTTACACGAATAATGTTTCGATAAGGACAAGTTAACCTACGGAATGCCGTTCTTCTTGTTCAACCAATGTAAAAATTTATGTTGTTTTAGTTTTATGAGTATTGGCAGGAGAGATGCGATCTCCGAGTTACTGGTAATAATTAAGCAAAAGATTTTTTTTTTTTTAACTTTTGATAATGATAAATCTAAGATGTCTCTTTCAAATTAAGTGATATGTACTGGAATTATTTGAGTTATTGACTTGTTTATAGTCAGAGTGAATCTGGTAACGGTAGAATATTTGTTTTATCTTTATATCAGCATGGTCTTCTGTGTCATTTTTCTAATAAAAGGATAATTTAATTTGCTCGTCGAGGATATGGTGATTTTCTAAGTAGCATAGATGTGGCAAGGCCGAAAGTATGGGCATCCAGTGAGGATCGAACTCACTAGTCAGCCGTAATTGTTCTAGCGAGACAAGCTGCTAACCATTACCCAAGTCCTCGGCAACGATACGGTTGGCAAAATTATTGTTGATCAGTGTTTATTTTATATTCTTATGGATGCCTATTCCTGTCTATTAGTTAGTTTATGTGCCATGGATGACACGTTTAGGCTTTCGATACATGACTGACGAGGCAGATTTTTCCAGCGGTAGACGTTGTTATCCAAGGCTATAGAACCCAGTCTGTCCTGTTGAAGAAGAGGATCATACCTTTCCCAAGTGTATTAGCACGTAAGGAATGTAATACATTCAACTGAATTCGAACTCGGCTCTCCGATTCCTCAATCCGAGACGTTATTACTCAACCTTTCCCTCCCTGTCTATCACTTATCCAAAACCAAAACTTTAACCATACTTACCAAACAAATATAATTTATTTATAAAGTTTCTTGAAATGTTTCACTCAATAAACCTAATAACAACACCCTAGCCTTGTTGGACGTTCAAAGTGTTATCATCAATGACCTCTCCAAAGAAACTATATAGATATAGTAATACAGAAAAACGTACATATTCTTCGCTCTCAGCTCCTAATATTAAAGAGGCTGGAACCAAGTTAGTCCCTAATGTCCGGAGACGTACCAAACGGAAGTGTCGATGGAACTGGATAATTTTGCTACTAATCCAATGCATGATTTGGATTTCCAATTTAAATCGAGTTTTGTTCCGTCAAAATGGGTGCGTATATAAACACTTAGTCTTTTAGGACGTGCTGGTAGCGTAACAGATATGGATGCGTTTAAATTCAATATGATCTATTGCATCCATTTTTCTCTTGAGAAAAGATAATCTCCTCGCGATTGTTACTTAAATAGTAAGGCAAACTGGGTTCTCTAGATTTGACTGATAACAATATAGGAGAAGCCTGAATTCAAAATGGTAGAGAAGAAAACGGAAACCATTGCACAATCATTTCTGAGAAGTTATGGAAATTCGCAGAAATTAAAAGGAATTTTGAGAGCTGAGTGTTTGAATATAGCTTGGAATTGTCTGTTAATTTGAAAGATTCTTTTAATAAATTACCGACTTGTCCACAGAAGAACTTTATTTCAGTCATAGCTTTTTTTGTTGTCAATACATCCCGCTGTTATAAAATAAGACATAACTCGGCTGATTTGCAGCAAATAAACTAACATACTCAAGAGCGAGAGCCGGATGTGAACGGGACAAGGCCCCATCAAAATGACCATTATCGTCGTTTGCGCATAGGCCTCGACGCACGAGTTCCGGTCGAAAAATAAAATATTTTAAAGTGTTTCTATTTTTCGAATAATAAAATGCTTCCCCTAATTATACTCGCGTCGTTTTCGAGCCTGTTAAGCCATAAAAACGCCATAAAAGGGGCACACAGGGAAGTACTAGCAGTCAACAGGAGGCCAGGGAAGAGACCTGTCACGGTCAGTCAGCAGCAGTCAGCAGGGTGAGCGCCACGCCAATCAGTGAGAACTACTATGGAGATCAACCCAGATCGGAAGCGGCTTATGAACTATACCACAAGGTAGCTGTCCAAAACTACACGTTCCTATTGAAATAAATCACGTAAATCTATTTCTGCTGTTGTCGTATTTCTTCTGCAACCATACGCTTGTCTATAACACCGCGAGGGCCTCGCTACTGATGAATGAGTGTTTATATCGAGACACCATTTCTAGATAAACCGTCAATCAAGGCTAATGAGCTTCATTTGCAGATTATACGAAGTATTTTGTTGTCGATACATCCCAGGAGTGGTCAAACTACTGATGAATGAATGTTTATATCAAGACACCATTTCTAGATATACTGTCAATCAAGGCTAATGAGCTTCTATTTGCGGATTATACGAGGTGTTTTGTTGTTGATACATCCCCGGAGTGGTCAAACTATTGATGAATGAGTGTTTATATCGAGACACCATTCTAGATAGATTGTCAATTAGAAGATTTGCTAACCAAAGCTAAGGAGGTTCTATTTGCTTATTATGCGAATTATTTTGTGGATATATCCCGAGGGTGAATAGACTACTGATGGATGGGCGTTTGTATTGTGACGCTATCTTTAGATAGATTACGAACCAAGGTTAATAATATATACGGAGAGACGAGGCAACTGACAGATGGCTGTTTTATTGAGACACTATTTCTTAATAGACTGCCAACCAAGGCTAATGAGCTCTATTTGCCCATTAAAAATGGTATTTTGTTGTGGATACATCCCCACGAGAGACCAGGCAACTGATGTATGGACATTTTTAACGAGATACCATCTATGTTATCAACCAAGGCTAGTGAGCTTCTATTTTCCCTTTAAGTGATGTCCTATGATGCCGATACATACCCATGAGTAGTCAGGCAACTGATGGCTGGGTGTTTTTATCGAGACAACATTTCTAGATAGGTTTCCAACCAACGCTAATGAACTTCTATTTACTCATCATGTGAGGTATTTTATTGCCGATATATTTAAAAGGCCAAGGACTAGGCAACTAATGGATAGGTGTTTTTATCGATATCCCATTCTGCATAGATTGCTAACCAAAGTTAATAAACTTCTATTTGTCCATTTAAGTGCGGTATTTTGTTGTCGATGCATCCTCGCCTAGTAGACAGACTACTGATAGATGGTGTTATCATTGAGACACCATTTCTGATGATGGCAAACCAAGGCCACATTTATGTTTGTGGTTGCCTATTATGAGAGGTATTTTGTTGTCGATGCATCCTCGCCTTGTAGACAGACTACTGATAGATGGGTGTTATCATCGAGACACCATTTCTAGATAGATGGCAAACCAAGGCCAATTAGCTTATGTTTGTGGTTGCCTATTATGAGAGGAATTTTGTTGTCGATGCATCCTCGCCTAGTAGACAGGCTACTGATAGATGGGTGTTATCATTGAGACACCATTTCTAGATAGATGGCAAACCAAGGCCAATTAGCTTATGTTTGCGGTTGCCTATTATGAGAGGAATTTTGTTGTCGATAAATCCCTGTGAGTGGTCGGTTATTAATGAATGGATATTTTTTTATCGAGGTATCACTTCTACACAGATTGCCAACCAAGGCTAATGAGCTTCTGTTTGTCGATTATGGTATTTTGTTGCCAATATCACCAGACTAGACAAGCTACTGATGAAGAAGAATCTGCAATGTTATTGATCCTGACCTGGCATTCGCTTCAGTCACTTTTCCACCACCGTAATGTAATCTTCACGCGAATTTTCTATAAATACTTTCATGGTAATTGTTCTGTTTTCCCTTCCTTTTTGGTACATAGATTTTAAAATTTGCGCAGTACAATTGACGGCAAGGTCTCATCTTTTTCAGTTGAAATGGTTAGATAAAACCCAAAAGTTCTGGGCTAACAGCTTCTTCTCTGCACTTCCCTTTGGGAACTCTTTTTCAGACTCTTCCCCCGCGTTTGATCTTAAAAAATGAAATGCAATGACAATCGTTATTTTCTGTTTTCGAATTCCTGTTCTTCATTGTTCTTTTCAATAATATTTTTTTTTTCATATTCTTCAACGCTCGAACCCCTTATCTTGGGTGGCTTTATTGTTTGCTTGGGGTAAAATGTTTTTTAAAAAAATTTAGGGGCCCTTTAAAATTATTATTAATTTTCCAAAAAACTATAATACCAAAGCACCCATTTTTATTGAAAGGGAAATTAAAATCGCCGTCAGGGAAGAAACAGTTCAAAAAAAATTTTTAAGCATTACTTTATTCTATAACCCCGTTTATTATTTCACAAAAAATTTTTCAATTAGGGGAAGTATTAGATCAGGAGTTTCCCAAAGTTTTTTGGGCCCTCGCCCACTTTCCCTGGAAAAAAATCTTTATTATCCATGTATATAAAGAAAAAAACAAATAACATTTCTTAATAATGTATTGTCACATACAGAAACATGATTCCATTTGGTAAATAAATATAAAATTTACAGTGTTATCAATGCTAATGCGTCTTTTGAACACCCTATATATATATATATATATATATATATATATATATATATATATATATATATATATATATATATATATATATATGTATTATATATATATATATATATATATATATATATATATATATATCCTACATTATTTACATTATTCGGACTATTGTCCTCATCTTTGTCGCCATATTTATCACAACGTTTCGGCCGTTGTACGCTCCGGCCTTCTTCAGGTGGTTGGAATTTCGAACTGAAGCCTTTATTTCGCTCACTGGGATAGACTGTTTCTAGTTCTACGTGCCATGTTTGATGGATAATAATGTACATAGTACCTCATCTCAGAAATATAGACAGACATATGTTTATATTTATATATATATATATATATATATATATATATATATATATATATATAGAGAGAGAGAGAGAGAGAGAGAGAGAGAGAGGGATACGGAGAAAAGAGTTTTATTTTTAGGCAGTAGGAACTTATTTAAACAATAATTAAATTCAAGCGTCTCTGTTTAATTTTTTATTGTATTTTTCCAATTTTCGAATTTGTTGTTGCACATCTTCTTGCGGATAAACTGTTCAAGATTTTTTTTTTTCCTGTTTTTGTTCGAGCACTTTCGAGCTCGACCATCTCAGTCATTACCAGGATCTAAAAATGCTGTCAGTATCGTAGACGAAAGTTTGTTAGCTACCTCCTGATAATTTATCGGAACGTTATATTTCAAATTTAAATATACGTGTGCAAGTGTGTAGAACGTTTTCACAGATCCTGAATATATCGGAAACGAGTATATACAATTATTTGATGCACATTTTAAATATTTTATTATGCATATTTTAAAAAATGATGCCTCCTGTGGTAAAATATATTTTATTTAAGATTGTTTCTTGTGTATAAATAACTTCTAGTATTTTGAATCCTTCTTTGCATTATAGTTTTTGATATTATCTATTAACAGTTAAGTTTTTGTGTGTTTCTGATGTAATGAGCGATATTTACACGAATAATGTTTCGATAAGTGACAAGTTAACCTACGGAATGCCGTTCTTCTTGTCTAACCAATGTAAAAATTTATGTTGTTTTAGTTTTATGAGTATTGGCAGGAGAGATGCGATCTCCCGAGTTACTGGTAATAATTAAGCTAAAAAGAGTTTTTTTTTTTTTTTAACTTTTGATAATGATAAATCTAAGATGTCTCTTTCAAATTAAGTGATATGTACTGGCGAATTATTTTGAGTTATTGACTTGTTTATAGTCAGAGTGAATCTGGTAACGGTAGAATATTTGTTTTATCTTTATATCAGCATGGTCTTCTGTGTCATTTTTCTAATAAAAGGATAATTTAATTTGCTCGTCGAGGATATGGTGATTTTCTAAGCGTAGCATAGATGTGGCACAAGGCCGAAAGTATGGGGCATCCAGTGAGGATCGAACTCACTAGTCAGCCGTAATTGTTCTAGCGAGACAAGCTTGCTAACCATTACCCAAGTCCTCGGCAACGATACGGTTGGCAAAATTATTGTTGATCAGTGTTTATTTTATATTCTTATGGATGCCTATTCCTGTCTATTAGTTAGTTTTATGTGCCATGTGTGATACACGTTTAGGCTTTCGATACATGACTGACGAGGCAGATTTTTTCCAGCGGTAGACCAGTTGTTATCCAAGGCTATAGAACCCAGTCTGTCCTGCTGAAGAAGAGGATTCATACCTTTCCCAAGTGTATTAGCACGTAAGTGAATGTAATACATTCAACTGGAATTCGAACTCGGCTCTCCGATTCCTCAATCCGAGACGTTATTACTCAACCTTTCCCCTCCCCTGTCTATCACTTATCCAAAACCAAAACTTTAACCATACTTACCAAACAAATATAATTTATTTATAAAGTTTCTTGAAATGTTTCACTCAATAAACCTAATAACAACACCCTAGCCTTGTTGGACGTTCAAAGTGTTATCATCAATGACCTCTCCAAAGAAACTATATAGATATAGTAATACAGAAAAACGTACATATTCTTCGCTCTCAGCTCCTAATATTAAAGAGGCTGGAACCAAGGTTAGTCCCTAATGTCCGAGACGTACCAAAACGGAAGTGTCGATGGAACTGGATAATTTTTGCTACTAATCCAATGCATGATTTGGATTTCCACTTTAAATCGAGTTTTGTTCCGTTCAAAATGGGTGCGCATATAAACACTTAGTCTTTTAGGACGTGCTGGTAGCGTAACAGATATGGATGCGTTTAAATTCCAATATGATCTATTGCATCCATTTTTTTCTCTTTGAGAAAAGCATAATCTCCTCGCGATTGTTACTTAAATAGCCAAGGCAAACTGGGTTCTCTAGATTTGACTGACAACTAATATAGGAGAAGCCTGAATTCAAAAATGGTAGAGAAGAAAACGGAAACCACTGCACAATCATTTCTGAGAAGTATGGAAATTCGCAGAAATTAAAAGGAATTTTCGGAGAGCCCCCAGTGTTTGAATATAGCTTGAATTGTCTGTTAATTTGAAAGATTCTTTTAATAAATTACCGACTTGTCCACAGAAGAACTTTTTTCAGTCATAGCTTTTTTTGTTGTCAATACATCCCCGCTGTTATAAAAAATAAGACATAACTCGGCTGATTTGCAGGCAAATAAACTAACATACTCAAGAGCGAGAGCCGGATGTGAACGGGACAAGGCCCCATCACAAAATGACCATTATCGTCGTTTGCGCATAGGCCCGACGCACGAGTTCCGGTCGAAAAATAAAATATTTTAAAGTGTTTCTATTTTTCGAATAATAAAAATGCTTCCCCCTAATTATACTCGCGTCGTTTTTCGAGCCTGTTAAGCCATAAAAAACGCCATAAAAGGGGTCACACAGGGAAGTACTAGCAGTCAACAGGAGGCCAGGGAAGAGACCTGTCACGGTCAGTCAGCAGCAGTCAGCAGGGTGAGCGCCACGCCAATCAGTGAGAACTACTATGAGAGATCAACCCAGATCGGAAGCCGGCTTATGAACTATACCACAAGGTAGCTGTCCCAAAACTACACGTTCCTATTGAAATAAATCACGTAAATCTATTTCTGCTGTTGTCGTATTTCTTTCTTGCAACCATACGCTTGTCTATAACACCGCGAGTGGCCTCGCTACTGATGAATGAGTGTTTATATCGAGACACCATTTCTAGATAAACTGTCAATCAAGGCTAATGAGCTTCTATTTGCAGATTATACGAAGTATTTTGTTGTCGATACATCCCCGCGAGTGGTCAAACTACTGATGAATGAATGTTTATATCAAGACACCATTTCTAGATATACTGTCAATCAAGGCTAATGAGCTTCTATTTGCGGATTATACGAGGTGTTTTGTTGTTGATACATCCCCGCGAGTGGTCAAACTATTGATGAATGAGTGTTTATATCGAGACACCATTTCTAGATAGATTGTCAATTAAGGAAGATTTGCTAACCAAAGCTAAGGAGGTTCTATTTGCTTATTATGCGAATTATTTTTGTGGATATATCCCCGAGGGTGAATAGACTACTGATGGATGGGCGTTTGTATTGTGACGCTATCTTTAGATAGATTACGAACCAAGGTTAATAATATATACACGTGAGAGACGAGGCAACTGACAGATGGCTGTTTTTATTGAGACACTATTTCTTAATAGACTGCCAACCAAGGCTAATGAGCCTCTATTTGCCCATTAAAAATGGTATTTTGTTGTGGATACATCCCCACGAGAGACCAGGCAACTGATGTATGGACATTTTTAACGAGATACCATCTATGTTATCAACCAAGGCTAGTGAGCTTCTATTTTCCCTTTAAGTGATGTCCTATGATGCCGATACATACCCATGAGTAGTCAGGCAACTGATGGCTGGGTGTTTTTATCGAGACAACATTTCTAGATAGGTTTCCAACCAACGCTAATGAACTTCTATTTACTCATCATGTGAGGTATTTTTCTGTTGCCGATATATTTAAAAGGCCAAGGACTAGCAACTAATGGATAGGTGTTTTTATCGATATCCCATTCTGCATAGATTGCTAACCAAAGTTAATAAACTTCTATTTGTCCATTTAAGTGCGGTATTTTGTTGTCGATGCATCCTCGCCTAGTAGACAGACTACTGATAGATGGGTGTTATCATTGAGACACCATTTCTAGATAGATGGCAAACCAAGGCCAATTAGCTTATGTTTTGTGGTTGCCTATTATAAAATTTTAATTATTGAGAGGTATTTTGTTGTCGATGCATCCCAAATTTCCAATCCTCCACAGACAGACTACTGATAGATGGGTGTTATGTATTCATCGAGACACCATTTCTAGATAGATGGCAAACCAAGGCCAATTAGCTTATGTTTGTGGTTGCACACATTATGAGAGGAATTTTGTTGTCGATGCATCCTCGCCTAGTAGACAGGCTACTGATAGATGGGTGTTATCATTGAGACACCATTTCTAGATAGATGGCAAACCAAGGCCAATTAGCTTATGTTTGCGGTTGCCTATTATGGTCGAGGAATTTTGTTGTCGATAAATCCCTGTGAGTGGTCACCACGACTAGACAAGCTTATTAATGAATGGATATTTTTATCGAGGTATCACTTCTACACAGATTGCCAACCAAGGCTAATGAGCTTCTGTTTGTCGATTATGGTATTTTGTTGCCAATATATCACCACGACTAGACAAGCTACTGATGGAAGTAGAAGAATCTGCAATGTTATTGATCCTGACCTGGCATTCGCTTCAGTCACTTTTCCACCACCGTAATGTAATCTTCCACGCGAATTTTCTATAAATACTTTCATGGTAATTGTTCTGATTTCCTTTCCTCTTTGGTACATAGACTTTATAAATTTAAGCGCAGTACTAGATTGACGGCAAGGTCTCATCATTTTACAGTTGAAATGGTTAGATATAACCGTAAGTTCTGCGCTAACAGCTTCTTCTCTCGCACTTCTCCCTTGTGGAACTCTCTTTCAGACTCTTGCTTCCTGTCAAGTTTGATCTTCAAAAATGTAAATGCAATGACAATCGTTATCTTCTGTTTTCGTAATTCCTGTTCTTTCATTGTTCTCTTTTCTTAATAATATTTTCTTTTTTCTCATATTCTTCAACGCTCAGTAACCCCTTGCATCTTAGTGGCTTTATTGCTTTGCTTGGGGTAAAATGATTTTTAAAAAAATTTAGAGGCCTTTAAAATTATTATTAATCTCTTCTCGCAACAAACTATAATACCAAAGCATCCATCATTTTATTGACAAGGATATCAAATCGCCGTCAGGGAAGAAACAGTTCAACATAAAATTTTAATAAGCATTACTTTATTCTATAACGCCAGTTTATTATTTCACAAAAATTCTGTTCAATTAGGTAAGCTATTAGATCAGGAGTTTCCAACCGTTTTTGCGCCATCGCCCACTTTCACATGGAAAAAAGTCTTTATTATCCACCTGTATAGTAAAGCATAACAAAATTCTTTGGTAAAAGTTTGTTACTGGTTCATAAACTGACTTTATGATGTAGCAAAATAATACCAAAGGGAGGTAACAAATAACGCTGATTTATGCGACTACTGCTACTACTACCGTATTAAAGAAGAAACGAAAGTAAACATGGCCATTTAAAACTATATATATATATATATATATATATATATATATATATAATTTAGTTTTATTGTCAATCTCAGTTTTATGGTTAAGGGTAGCGTTGCACGCGTTGACAAAAAATTAAATCATTTTTGTTCATAATTATAAAGTTGAAAAGAATAAACACTACTAGTAACTAATAAAAACTCAGCAATTATTTTTTGTCATGTCTAATACTGAAGAACTATTTGAATCTTAATGATCTGTCTTAAAACTATAGAAAATACCAAATTATATTCCTTTTTGTGTTGATATTTATATCTTAGCTAAGAATGGGACACAGTCCCATTTAGCCTACAGTTATTTATTTGTTGGGGGGGGGTTATACAAGTTGTTTGCATATCTTCTTTGAATATTTTTTTCGGGTAGCATATATAAATACCTTTTAATACTCAAATCCTATACTGTACACCAAAATTTCCAATCCTCCACTATTTTGTGTTCAGTTGCTCATCGCCAACCCAATATTTGAAATCGCCCACCGTTAGGCGATATAGCTCAGATTGGGAAACCCTGTATTAGATAAACCATCACTGAATAGAAATTACACAGCATCGGCTGTGAAACAAGAACAAATACGGTCACACTCACAAATACCGCCACACTCACAAATACCACACACACACACAAATAGCCCCTGCACTCACAAATAGCCCTGCACTCACAAATACCAGCTCCTGCACTCACAAATAACAGCCCACTGCACAAAATAGCCCCTGCACTCACAAATACCACACACACACACAAATAGCCCCTGCACTCACAAATAGCCCCTGCACTCACAAATACCGCCACACTCACAAATAGCCCCTGCACTCACAAATACCGCCACACTCACAAATAGCCCCTGCACTCACAAATACCGCCACACTCACAAATAGCCCCTGCACTCACAAATACCGCCACACTCACAAATAGCCCCTGCACTCACAAATACCGCCACACTGACAAAAATAGTTAAAATTCAGAACGTTTTAAAAGTAATTATCAGTTATTTAAAAATAGATAATGCATAGACATCAGCTGATACTTCAGTGCAATATGTTACAATTAAATCATCAAAACTTACAGAGGCAATAATAATAAATTATACGCAAATTACAATCTAACCTCAGAGCTATTAGTACTTTAGCAATATGTTATTTTTTTCTCTATTATTGCAGCCTTATTTGATGAAGTTGTTGCAAAAGCATTCTTCAATACTAAATAAATCAAAATAGGATGAATTAAAACAAACTATTTTTCAGCTTATAGAAAAAAAGTTTGGAAGGTTGGGCATATTTATAAAAACAACAGCAATCACAAAGTACACATCAGTTTATTGACAAGAAATGTTATCAATAGCAGGTGTCAGGGAAGAAATAGTACAACATAAATTTTTGTTAGCATTAGTTTCATCTATAACACCTGTTATTGTTTCATAAAAATCTTTAACTCCGCCTCAATCGTTGTACATAAATACAACGGTAGTATTCAAATACACTCCTCATTAGAAAATTCGTTTAAATTTGACAATGCAATTTTGAATCCAAAAAGCACAGAATTCTATTTTTCACCTAAAGGCATTCTATCTAAATAATTTAAATAATTCAAATTATTTAGATAGAATGTTTGACATTATTAGAAAAAAAAAACCTTAAAATTTATCAAAAAGTAGTTCTTAATGTTTGCAATTTATAATTTTTGGTTTATAATGTGAATGCAGAAGGATTGAATAAAAAGGTTAATGAAGTGAAATGTTTTCCATAACCAAAAGATTGTAAGAGTTGGTGTAGATTTTGGGGTATGGTGGATTTTATTGAAAACCAATTATGCAAAATGTTTGAACGTTTAAGATTATATATAGACGGGATACCCATTCCTATCAGCATTACACCAATAGACGGGATATCCATTCATATTTTTTTTCTTTCTGAAAGATTAACACAAACTCATACAAAGTATTCCACATCCGACAGAGTGGTTAGCAGCCCCATAAACCACTATATGGCGCTTTTCACAGTCTAAAAAAGTTGTGTCGACAGCATCGACACCTGTCATTTCTTATTGAGTACAGTTCTGTCATATATTAAAAGCATTCAAAATATAATACCTGGTTATATATCGCAGTCGAAATTTGCGATACAGGTAGATATATGACTTGCCAGTGAACATTGATGTACAAACTAATAATAAAAAAATCAATTTACTAACCTTAAAGAGTTTTCTGTTTCAGGTAATTATTAGATATTACGTATTGCAATTACTTCTTATCCCATACTTTCTGTGATAATACTTAAATATATATTTTTGCAGCTTTCATTCATTAGCCCATCCTAGTATCGGATTATCCATAAAAATTTGTTAATTCTAGCTACTATTGCCCAAATATGGATACATCTCTATGAATTTTGCGTAGAGTCAACAATTAATAAACATAGGAGATCTCCCACTCAAAATTTTAAATTATATTCACTATATTTTCAAACTGCTCATATATATATTGTTGGACCACTTCCTTCAGTCTGTAGGATTTCAGTTACATATTTAATCTCCTAAATATTTTTAATGTGTATAGACTGTTCAAATTGTTGGACTGAGGCTTAGTCATGAAATTATCGCATAAACAGTACTTGAATAGCAAAATTATGAGTTTCACAGCAATGCCGTAACTTTCAAAAATAGTTGTTTCTTATAGATTGTGAACAACTGTTTACAACCCACAGTTTAATTGTTTAATAGAGAGAATATAGAAAACAATTAAAATAGTAATTGTATCTCCTAAAGAAACATGACTGTCAGTATTACCTATTGTACTCCACAGTATACGTAATACACGTAATGAGGTTTCTCACGTTCTAATCAATGTTTCTTAACATGAATTCCCAACTACTGATCAGACTATCTGATAAAATGAAATGTGATTCATCTAAATAGTAAATTTACTAAGAATTTGTGTGAAATCACGCTTTAGCATTTAATCTGAATGTCTTCTTCCAAAGAAATTTTCATCATTTAAATAAGCATTCCTTTCAAGTGAACTTATGCATAAGTATAACTTAGAGGGGATCGTATTAGGTAATCTTTAAAGCAACTTATAGAAGGCACCCAAAAGTTCTACAAAGTTCACCAAAACATTTCCTCAATGAGATAAAGGATTATATGCGTTATCAACCATCTGTGATCAAACTGAAACCTCAACGTATTTTTAAGGATAAAAATAGCAAAGTGTCTCTAGATAATATTTCAAACAATGATAGTTGATATATAGATAAGAGCTATGCCAGTGTTCAAAAAACAAAAGGATGATGGTACATACAATGCTAAAGTAGAAGATAAGTTGAGTGTTATTTGTTTCAGTAATTCTGAAATAAATGATCACAAAATTTCAAGTAATCCAAAGAAAGCATCATTAGGAAAACAAATAACTTGGAGAAAATAGAATTTTTGTCTTTATATCTTTTACTATTTATTAGAAATTATATAGTAATAACTCCGCAATTTTCGCGAAAACTATTGTAGTAATATTCTAAATTTAATAATTAAAATAGTTTGTTCAAAGACTTAGAGTCATATAAAAAGAGCCATACAAACAGAGGATCAACTTATATTCATCAATACAGCAGGCTCTAGGAAAAGGCGCCAAAATTAAAATGTAAAATACATTTTGAAAATGCGGACGTAGTAGAAAACAAATCAAAATGAATAAAATGAAAACATTTAACCAATCGTTATTAGTTTGTGTAAATTTAAAAAAAAAAATCAAATTTGCATCTCCTAAAAACAAATAAATGCGAAACTTTGCAAGAAGTCGTGCTCATTCAATTAAATACTTCCCCTTGAACAAAAAACTCCCTCTACTCAAAGAGATAAGCAAGGCGGCTAGTGATCAAAATACTCGGCGATAACTGGTCAACATGCTCGTATTCATTTACTCCTGTAAACAGAGTTACTAAAATGTAGAACTTTCTTAATATCAAATATATGTCCATTTCTACGAACAGTCTAAATAATAAATAAAAATAACTATCCACTATGAAAAATCCATTCACAGAAAATCTATTTACACACACCTATGCAAAATCTTTGATGCAAAAATGGAATTAAAATTGCAGATTTATGTTTTACCATAATTATTGAAAGTTTACTTATGATACTGACTGTATCTATGACTAAGTACTACCTCATCTGACAGTATAAGTACTAACTCAAGATTTGGTTACTGTTTTTCGGCTGATGCATTTTCTGACATTTCTCAGATAGATATCTTTAATAGCAGTAGCAGCCCTTAAACATAGTAGCAGTAGCAGCCCTAAATAAACATTGTATCAGCAGTAGCTCGAATATAAATAAAGACGTGAACCCTAAAGTAACGCTCACTTCCGGGTTTTCGTCTTTCGAACTGCGGGACATGAACTTTCCAGGCTGAAGTTAAAAGGTCTGTGAACGCTTCACATTAAAACACACCAACACAGTAAGTCCCACTCGAATATATTCATGAACATTTCGTTGTGTATACAATTTACTTCTAACAAAAAATTCTTGTTTTAAACTTTCCTTTTATTAATTTTGTTTTAATAAATGTTATCTTGCATTGCAATTCAATTAGTTTGTTATTTTGTGCATGTAGTCTTATTCACCGCCATTATTTCACGTACGATAAAATGTTCCCGTAAGAAACCTTACTCTTTTAATTATTGAAGTAGTCAAACACTAAAATCGCAACTGGAAGACATATCAAATATGGTGAGTTGCAAAATCAAACGCGCTGGTAGGTAAGTAATATTTCCACATTGACATTTATTGTTAAATTAGAAATTATTTCTTAACTAATTAATAATAGTTTTAGAGAAAAAGAAAAGAAAAATGTTCACACCCACAAAGATGTGTGTCTGTGAAAGACAAACAATTTTATCATTACCATTAATAATTCTCTTCCGGTTGTGCATCCCTTCGTTAATTAGATAGAAGAAAACGAATTTTTAAAAAGACTTTTGGGATTTTTTTTCTCTTATCGACGGATGGATATCATAGATTTTACAAATTCACGAATGGACCTCCGGGATATCGGTTCGATGAGGTAGTAAAACTCTCCAATAATGAGCTGCCTACATGCAAACGCACAGTTTAAAAACCAATGTTCGATAGTATTGTCTTTCAAGAACCAACATTTTTATCAGATGAGCAACAGCATCTATTTCTTTTATAGTCGTCGTAATTGTTGAAAGTGACAAAAGAGATACTGAACATATTTTGAATAGCCCTCATCTGAAGGAGAGATAATAAAATGTAAGGAAAGATACCCTTGCTGTTGTTGTTGTTGGATCGACTTCAGGATCTGAAAAAGAAATGTTTCATTTGTGTGGGATGTCTTCTGTTGAAATGAAATAAATAGCTTTTTGTCCCAGGTATGGTAAAGAGTAGGTTTTTCATCTGATTTACGCTTTAGATAGATAGATAGATAGATAGATAGATAGATAGATAAGAACAAACTGAGATAGATCGATAAGAACAGACTGAGATAGATAGATAGATAGATAGATAGATAGATAGATAGATAGATAGATATTGCAGAATTATTACTATTCCTCATCTCTGTATTAAAGACTTTGATAACTTCATTATTAAACCTGATCCTGTACAAGGATACTTACTAAAAGTGACTTGTCTTTATTATGTTCAGAATTTCAAATCCCACAAAAGAAAAGTGACACATATTACAGAATAGAATAAGAATCAAATTAAGACAATTATAATTAATTTTCTTTTACTTGAGAAAAACATATAACAATTATTTTGCTACAGTTTATTCAAATAAAATAATTTCTTCATTATGCCTTCATGACTCCTTTTAAAATCTGGCATCAATCATATCTACAGGGTACCATAAAATGTAAACAGAAGTTTTTATCACCCCAGGAATTTGTAATATCTATTTGTTCGTTTAGTGAGAATTAGGAATTGATACTATCACACAGAAGATGTTTGTATCAAAGTACTAGTGGAAATATGAAAACATAAATTTAGGAATTAAGTGTACATATATTTTCAGGTAGCAAGGTCCTACGCCCACACTCTCCTGTTGTTTAACACTCCTGCTGAGGCGAAATTCCGGGGTGTGGCACATGGAATCAGATGTGACAGATTTAGAGGATGGCGGGGGCCTGTGGGCCTGTCCTTTCAACGCTCAGGAAGCAGCAGTCGAGCTACAAGGGTTTGGTTACGTAGCCATATCATTTCAGCTTCTTCTTTGTAGCGGTCAACACTTCCCTTCGCGAAGCTTCTCCAAGACAGCCCTATAAGGAACAGTACAAGGAGGAAGCAGAAAGAGGCGCCAAGGAAAGAGTTGGTCGGACAACGTCGTCGAACGTACCGGCGAAAGTTTTGCACAGACCAAGACGCTATCCTATGATTAGATCAAGTGGAGGCTTCTTGTTGATCAAGCCACCACACACGAGCCTCGCAGGTTATGGGACAAGATATTTTCGGGAGGGAACCATTTATATAAGCCACAGGAAACATAGACGTATAGTAAAGGAAAATAATAAAAAGTAATTTATGTTCGAATTTCAGAGATAAGAAATTATTATTATTATTATTATTATTGTTGTTGTTGTTGTTGTTGTTGTTATTTCCTTTTATTTCTGGCGTGTACACATTTCTTTCCGGTTCCCACCCAGAGACATAAGGTTAGAAATGGCATCATGACACTTTCCACTGACAAAAAAAAAAGAAAAAAACATATTTTACATATTATTATTATTATTATTATTATTATTATTATTATTATTATTATTCCTTAATTTATTCGAACTATTGTTTCATCTTACTTGTGAATATAGCAAAAAAATCAAGATTCACCATATTCCCCCCCCACACACACACCCAACATACACACATACAAAGTGTTCTGTTACGTAAGGTGGATCCAATCTCACCATCACTACGGTTAATCAAACCTTTCTCTGCGCCTAGCTCGCTGTGGGGTCCTATTACGCCACGCGTCTCGTACTGATGATAGTAGTTGCGGCACAACTTACAGCCATAGCGACAGTGGGTGTGTCTAGGGCAAGTTAGCCTGACAGACCTCATTCCTCTTAAAGTTTTCCTAGATGGGTTACTACCCAAGGCCAAAGAACCGAACTTACCTTGCCATCAATCCCTAGCATTAGAGAGGTTTAGTCATACGTTTTCAATGCATTTTCGCGAAAGCGAACGTAACGGCTTCGGTTAGAATTTAAACTTGGTTCGCTAATCCCATGTCAATAACCATTACGCTACGCACACATAAGTTGGTGCCCCGTGAACGACTCAGATCTCTTCGCCTGTCGGCACCTAAAGAAAGGGGCTTTCTCGTTTCCTTCAGAATTCAACCTTAAGTGTCGTCAACCTACAACTAGTATACGCGTCGTCCTGACCTAAGCGTGAGTCTATCTCGAATACACATGGTATTTACTCTGTCCCTCCGCTAAGACAAGATGTGACACAAGGTCTATTTTTAGGTGGGGACCCGAGCGCTTACGCCCGGGACAGGAACAAAAATTCCCCTCAGCTCCCGCAACCGTCGGTTGCGCTGACCTCGGTGCGAGCACCGGTCCCTCTCTTTGGTGCAATGGGAGGGCGCGGCCTCGGGCAGCTGGTCCCCAGGGCTGGGCACCTATTCAGTATTATTTTCCTCGGTTGCCCCTCTGTCCTTTGACAGAGAAGCCCTTGAGCGCACTCTGCCCAAACGCAACTGAGAGATGATAAGTAGACGCGACCTTACTCAAAAAGAGTAAGGTACACGAATACACGTGTTGCCCTGACCTATGTGTAAAGCCATTTATAAATTCCACTTGGGTTATCTCTCTCTCTTTCATACAGAGACACAGACACAGACATACATACACACACACACACACATACAGAGTAGGGTGGGGTGTTGAATTATCTTGCTCTAGTTCTTACACAAGAAAAATTAACTAAAAAGCTTGTCTGTCGTCTTTAGTGAAACATGTATGAAAGATCGATTGCTACATAAATACACAATATATATATATATATATAAAGACATTTTTATTTATGTTTAACGTTGTTATTTTATAAACATAAATAAAATGTCTTTATTAAATAAATTGTCGGACCTCGTCCATTTCTTAACATATATATATATATATATATATATATATATATATATATATATAGCGTCTGGAGGTGAACACTATGACATTAATGTTGATGGCTCTCCATTTTTTTTGTCCTTTTGCAGCTCTTAATAACTTTTGTCTTTTTGTCAACTCTCGCAAACCCTGCTCCGCTATCCATTCACACAAGCCCGCCAGGTAAGTTATACGTTGTATCCTCTGTCTCTCTTACCATCCATCTGTCTTGTGAATATCAAATTTTCCAGGCCCTCTTTCTTCATTATCTGCCTCAGAAATTTCAACTCTCTTTTCATGATGTTAAATATAAATGCACTTTTTTGTCATTGTCTCTAGAACTTCATCATTGCTCACATGTTCAGTCCATGTTATTCTCAGCATTTTTCTGTAGAACTACATTTCTGTTACTTCAAGTCTCTTCTTCAGCTGCGAGGAGGACTGTTATTAGATAACAGTTCACTACTCTTTTCTTTGTTTCTAGTGATATTTTCCTGTTTCTTAACACTTTGTTCAGCTTTTGGAAGGCATCTTTCTCTATCCCAATGCACCTTCTGATTTTCGTGTCGTACTTTCCGTCCTCTGTCAATACGCTTCTCAGATATCTGAATTGTTGCATCTGTTTGATTTCAGTATCTTCAATGTACGCGTGTGAGAGAGCCCAAAAGTCGACAGAGAACCAAGGAAGCGAACGCGCCCCATAGACAGCGTTCTTAATCTACGTTCGACTACACTTGGAAGCAAGAGTTAAAAAGAGAGAAAGAAATATATTGCCTTTTCATATACTTAAAAAAAATACTGGGAAAAAAATATTTATTCCAGATTATTTATGAACAATTTTAACTTTGGCAACTCGAGATAAAGTAAAATTATTCAGAATAGCATATCTTTTACTGATTTCTCCGGACTATTATCCTCATTTTGGTTGTTGTAATCACAGCTTTTTGGCCGTTCTATTCTCCAGTCTTTAGGAGTCTGTCGTTGTTGGTAACCTTTCTGAAATTTCGAACCAGTTTCTGAGCCAGTGTCTGAGCTTATCTGTTACCGCAGATAATTCTAACCAGACACATCTGGTCACGATCATTAAGGACTTGCATCCGGTATTCCCAGTACACACATAAAACCGTAGATCGAGGAATGTCAAGTGTCTCTAAAATTCCAGAAATGGAATTTCTCATTTCAAGTCCGATAATTTAAGTCGCTTTGTCATATGTAGCCTAGCTAGTGTTCACAGTGACCCACCAGGTGTCAAGGTTAAACTGATATAGGTTTGGTTGGGCATTTCAATTACGTTATTGTTCTTTAGTACTGTAGAGGACTGGGTGTGCTTGACTGTTGTTGTTGAATTAGGGACACGTGATGTTTATTTCCTGCTAGAAGAAGGTCCAACTGCAAGAACAATGCTAGACTCAAGTTGTCTAACCGAAGATGTAAAGAAAACAAACAAGACCGATATATATATATATATATATGTGTGTGTGTGTGTGTGTGTGTGTGTGTGTGTGTGTGTGTGAACAAATATATGTATTAAACAACAAATTTACAAATGACAAAGTCATTAACATTTGTGTTTGTGTGTGGACGTAAACAGTTTGTCCTTTGGTGAATGTTCGTACGTACGTGTATGCGTGTATAATGTTCACAGCGTCTTCCCACAAGTGGGGAAACGCTATCTTATAAGAGAGCTTACATTATAGAGGTGTTCTCTGAAATGAAGAAATAAAAAAAGAGAACGTGGCGAGAAGTCTCCCAGTATTTATAGTGTAGGGAGAGAGACCCCTAGTGAATAATTAGGGAATTAAGGAGGAGCTAACTCCGACAGTATCACTTACCGTTACCTTTACATACTAGTATCCCATGATTTTTGGTAAAATCCGTGTAATTAAATAAAGGAATTAATTTGAAATTCTCGGAAAATTACCAACTACGACAGATATCTGAAGAAAGCCGGGGTGTAATACGGTCGAAATGCTGAGATTATAACAACCAAGATGAAGATACTAGTCTGAACAAATCAGTGTATAATAAGGATAGCATTTCAAGAATTGAAATGGTAATGATGATTGAGGTGTGTGATATACACGGAATAGAAGTTGGTAGGAAGTGATTATGATGATAAGGCAGAAAGATAACGATTGACGCTTGACTTGAAAATACCCAGGCGGAAGTCTGTTCCATAAGTGGTAGTTTTTAGGAAAAATGCTGAGTGGATTTTTTTTTCTTACATTTGGAACACAGATGAAGTAATATAGCGTATCATAGCCGTGTTCTTATTTTAAAGTTATATCTCCCAACTGATGAAACTTGCAGCGAACGACTTCACTCTTCGAGAACCTGAATTTGAATAAGAATTTTTTTTTTTACAAGCACAAGGGACTGAAATAGCAGGTTACAGTAGGCAATAAAACATGACAGAAAATCTCTATAAGTATTTCCGTCTCATCAAAACATATCCAAAATTCATTTACCAGAATTATCCGTTGAACCTACCTGTGTATCTTTTCACCTATAAACACAAAGATATCATCATCATTTATGTGCCGTGTCTCGTCAGGACATGGTCGATCATAGCTCTCTACAATTTCTTGTCCCTTATAACTCTAAGCAACATTTGGCTCATAGTCCTTGCTTTGTTATCCAAATCACATAAAAGTAAGTTTCTCGCTGCTTTTATCTACTCCTCATTTCCTGTGAGTATTAAGTTTTTTTGCCGTCCTTCCTTATCCAAGAAATTTCAAATGTTAAAACAAATTTCACTGCTCGCACAAACTCCTCACCCCACTCAGTCAGGTATGTGCCATGCTTAGGCGATCATGCATCTTTCGATTCTTGACTGACGAGTCAGATTTTTCCGGCAGTAGGTTGCCATTTCTTTCTGTGGTTGAACAGTTGCCATCCAAGACTATAAAACCCAGTATGTTCTGCTATTTACCCATAGCGGGGGTAGAAGAAGAGGATCCATATCTTTCCCAAGGGTATTAGAATGTAAGTGAATGTAATGGATTCGAGTAGAATTCGAACTCGGCTCTCCGATTGCTCGATCCGAGCCGATATCGATTACTCCACCTCACCCCACTAGTAACAATAATTCCACTTCATTTACTCCCCCATGACAAAACAGTGGCAAACTTTGTTTGCCAAATTCCAACAGCAATAGGACTAAAATCAATGTTCATAAGAACTCGTCCATTCAGTTATAATTTTCTTTAATCCCTTTCATTTTAATACGACATATCACTGTTATTATTATTACTCATTGGTTCATATTCTACTTATTTAAAAACTCAATCTTGCTATATACATCCAATTTAGCCTACTTATTCACAGTTGGACTAATGACAGCATATTTGTTATGACGTTTCAGCCGTTGTGTGCCCTTTGGTCTTCTTCAGATGTTTGTTGATATCGGTAACCTTCGGGAATTTCGAACTGAACACTTTATTTAATTATACGGAAGTAGATTGTTCTCGTTCCGCTGTCTATATATCATCTTGTTCTTTTTTTAGTACTGCTCAGTGATTGCTAGTCTTGTTTCCAGTGAATTTGAGTCTGTACAACCTGACTCACAATTACTATGCCACAAAATTCACGAACCAACCAATTAATCCACAAGAGTATTGTCCCATGGGACAATCCTGAATCTAGAACTCGGAGTCTTAAACCTAATTTACTTTATGTCTGCCTGCTACTGCTGCTGCTTTGCACTTAAATTTGACCACCTTCACCTGCTGTTTTCCATTCTTACTGCTACTGCTGAAGTCTTTGCCGTCGAGCTTGGCTCTCTCCGTCGTCGTTTCTCTTTCTTTCTTTCTTGTGTGTGTGTGTGGCTAAGTAGTTAGAAGGTTAGCACTCCGACTATGAGATCCAAGTTCGAATGTCAATTCGTCAGAGAAAGATGATACCTGTGATCGGAAAGCATCCAATTTCATTCATTTATTAGCACAAAGTCACAAGTATTGGCCTTGTTCAAACTATTTTCAGCATTGTTGGTGTGTATCTGTGCCGCTAACCACTTGGATACGAGCGACCAGCCATAATTTACATTTGTCTAGTTTAATATTATTAAATGGCTATCTCAAAGAAGTTTTCTCCAAATACAGACCAACAATTTTTACCCATTCCCTGTAAAATTCACAATATCAATAGAATAGTAATTTTACAGTTGTGTCTATTCATCGCAATTCATATCTTCTTAGAAGATTGGTACAAAACATTTTTCTTGCACCCCATACTTCCCCTTTGACCTTGTTAAATATTAATAATTTTATTCTAATTTCTTCTTTGTTTGTTTTGGGTTTAAATGAGATACGAGTATAGACGTGTATTTAAAAGGGATTTTTCTTAACATTTTAAAAATGAATATTTACAGTAAAACAATGAAAAGCCTCAAATATACAACCATTAATTATTTTTATAATTGAAGTTGAATTAAATTAATAATATATCCCATAGATTAGATTCTAAGTTTTTGTGATGTTCCAGGAAATTCTATGGAAATTCTTAATAAAAATCGCTGTATACCTTTAAATTGATTTTCCGCCAGCAATTATAACGCAGAACTTAAACTGATTATTTACTAAGTCCTTGCGTAATGTGTGTGTATTGAAGTCGTGTATAATTTGAGAATACGAAATTGGAAAATGATAGGTAAATTTTGCATCAGAATAGGTTATTTTGTATACAGCATAAACGGGCGTAAGGTTATCAGAAACTTCACTGCTGCTCCACCCATTATGGCGGCTAAAGTTTGATATGTGGCGGGAATCGGCTGATGTCAGTGAAGAGACCGAAGTTGAAATCCAAAGCTTGCAATTCAGTGATCTAAAGCTGCATCCAATCAACGACTACAAACACTACCACGTGATCTTAAACGCAAATCTTTTCATTTTATTTATTTCTGTGTTTGTTTTTGAATGCTTCAGGATTCTTGATTGTTTTGTTAACTTCGGCACAGAATCTATTTTGCTAGTATTATTATTTTTTTTTCTTTTATTTATTTCAGTTGCTTTTTCTTTTCACCGATTTCTTTTTTCAGAAATTTTTGTACTTTTTTTTTTTCAAGAGTGGCGTTCTTAGGCTTGATTAAAAAGCCTACTTGGTGTTTTTTTTCTGATCCGAAAGCAATAATAATAATAAGAAGGAGGAAGAGGGAAGAGTGGAGTGGTTTCTTATTACGCGTAAATCACTCTAATCTTTAATTTTAATTTATAATTTTTTTTTTCTTTTTAAACTATTATTTTTTAAAATAAAATCAAACTTGATTTCTATCGTCATAATTTATTTTTTTTATTTTATTTTACAGTTCATCTTCATTTCAACCTTTCATCTTTTTCCTTTCTAATTCAAGCACTATTTGGGACTACTATTAACTATCACAGGGCAGCAAAACAGCAATAACAATGTCCTTAAAATCTGCAGATCACCAAATGTTAATTTACAATGAATTTCCAGAAGAAAGAAAGAAATATTAAAATTAATTCTTTTAGATCATTTATTACCATGACCTAGCATCTCAGTTTCAGTCACTTTCCTACTGCTTTTCCTGTGCCTTTTCTAAATACTTTCATGGTAATTGTTCTGATAAACTTTCCCCTATGGTAACTAGATTTTATAAATTTAAGTGCAGTACTAGATTGGCCACTAGGTCTCATCATTTTACAGTTGAAATGGCTAGATGCAATCATAAGTTCTATGTTAACAGCTTCTATTGCACTTCTTTCTTGTGGGACTCTCATCTGTCTTCTTGCTTCCCAGTCAACTTTGATCTTCAAAAATTTAAATCCAATGTTAATCATTATTTTCTGTCTTCTTAATTACTGTTCTCTTATTGTTGTCTCTCCTTTTTGTTTTTTCTCATCTTCTCTAACACTCAGTAACCCTTGTGCCTTAGTGGCTTTATTGCCTTGCTAGGGTGAAATGATAAAAAAGAAAAAATTTCAAAAGACCTACAATTAAAAATCTCAAATGTTAACATTTTGTTTTTATTTATTCCTGAAAAAATAAAATCAATAAATTGAATGATAAATTAATGAAAGCTTCTATCCATAACCACCTTACAAAACTCAGTTCGATAAAGACTCACAAATACATACCCTGACACTGACTAATGACTACTTTTTATGCTATGTCCAAGCTGTAGGCAATCATGGATTTCTACATATTCTTTTTTTTATTATCTGGGAATTGTCTAACTTCTTAGGAAAGACAGTGGAATAATTTCCCATTGGTTTTGAATTCAAAATACTTTTTCCTAGACTGTTACCATTCAAAGCTAGAGAGCACAGTTCACTCTAATATTTAACCCATAGCTGGAGGAAGAAGAGACATTTATACTTTTCCTAAGGATATTTGAGCGAAAGTGAAGGTAACAGACTAGTCTGGAATTTGAACCTGGTTTGCTAAATCACTCTCAAGTTTTATTTTTGATATGGATGCCTGACAGTTTTAAGCTGAATTTTGATCTGAAATTTTCACTGTATAATGTTTAATCTGCATGGTTAATGGAGAAACATTGGATTAAGTACATTGACAAGGAAAAATATGTTAAAAAAATAATTTTTGTGTAAAATGAATATGTATATTTAGTTGGATTGATGTGAGTTTGTGACCCTGGGTTTCACACTATTTGTGATCGTCAGTTTGTCTATATATATATATATATATATATTAAAGGCAATAAATTCATTGGTATATAATCCAAGTGGATCCTAATAATATAAAATATTAAAACTTAAGAGTATTTTTAAGTAGGAACTTGTATTTTTTAAAACTCAACCATACCTACATAATTTTATAAAAAAAAAAAACGAACCTTTTTTGTTCCACTCAGTTTCAAATTAACACTTCATTCTTCATATAACCCTAATTGTAATCTCATAAGATTAATATCCGGGTTTAATTTTATCAAACCATTTCCATTTAAGACTAATTGATTCCACCTTCCCCTGACCACTGCCTTATGCCTTTCCCCTGAGTGAAACATTGAAATGGATAAATTCTGTATCAATTTTTCGCATGCTGTCACAGTTAAATTTCTAATTCTAACACAAACTCAGTCTGTATTATGGGGTTGAATAAGACTGATGAAGTTTTCAGCAGTTGAAATAGGTCTATACCCCATATGAGGTAATTTTGGATTTTATGGTCTAGTATATATATATATATATATATATATATGCACCAGAAAAACTTAAATTTGGCTGTGCACTCTTGGGGAATAAGTGCGAATTTGTAAACAATGACTAATACTACTAATATTACAAGCTCTTCCCTGAATTGAGCACTGTCAGTCATTAGTGTGTTTATTCACAAAATAAGTATGTAAAAATTTGCCTTTCTTTCAACTGTGTGCCAATGGGTTAGGGGGAAAATCTCCAACTGTTGTTGAATCAGTCAGGTTTCGATCCCAGCTTGAAGCAATTGGATGTCTAGCAACACTGATGAGCTGTGATACAGTGAAACAGTCTGTCTGTGGATGACAATATATATATATATATATATATATATGAGAAATTAAACAAAGTGAAAAAAAACATTTTATGGATAATATATTTCACCTTTATTAGGTGGCTAGATAGGCTTTTTAGGTCAGACAAATTTATGTTTTGTTTGTTATTTTTTTTATTAAGACCATTAATGTTTCATTAAAAGTTCTCCACTCATGTTTGGATTCTATATCCTACTATAACACAAACACATATGAGTAAGTGCTGAAAATTTCTCACTCTGATTCTTCCCAAAATCTGAGCAAATGATCATGCATCAGATTTTTTAGGTGAAGGGTAACTTGTTTAAGCTGAGAACTTTTCATCAACCTCTCATGTGTGTGTGGATGTATGTATGTATGTATGTATGTATAGTAAACAAATGAAATTAAATATTCAGCTTAAGTTCCTGACTTTGCAGAAATGCTATTTCCTCATCAGGAATTTATTCACAGATATCATATATTTCTGAAGACATAACTTAATTTTCTCTAAAAAGATTAAATTCTGACATGAACTTATTTTACATTTGTTCTTTCTTAAAAAAGTTATTTCATGATGTAATCTAATTTTAAATTTTTATATATGTTAGTGTTAAGAAAATAAATGACATAGTGGAAAATTCTTTTTGTATGATGTGTTTCATCCTAAGAACTTCATTGGACTAAAGTGAATGTTCTTATTGATGTATGCTGGTTATCACCCCATGGTATGGTTTTCAGGCACTTTCCAAAGGTGCCATATGGAGGGGTTGATCCCAACATGCAGCACCTTTGGAAAGTACCTGAAAACCATACCACAGGTTGACCCAAGCCTTGTGAGCAAAAGTGGGTTGACGGAACCATTGGGTGCCATCGATAGCTATGCTAGCATAAACTCACAAGTCATTGTGGCTGAAGGTTTGAGTGTGCTGGCCTTGTTCAAATTGTTGATCACACTAGATAACGTGCTCTTTCCCAAAAACTGTAACTAAGGTCTGCTCAGCCTAGTTGCTGTATAAACCACAGGTGGGCTCTGTAGGTGTTGAATAAACACAAATGTGCCTGAGTAAGCATCTGCAATAGGAAATAGGAATTGGCTAGTAGAGAGATATCCTCGAATACGAGTGGCCCTATATATATATATATATATATATATATTCACCCTTGAAAGTGTGGTCTGATGAGCCAGGGAAAAGAAATTCCCTGGGGAAATAAATTATAACCAATGGACCCTTAAAGTTGTCTGTTTTCATTGTATGTATGTATATATATATATATATATATATATATATATATATATATATATTATGCCAGGATAGAAACCACTGAATATGTTTGGACAATGAAATTTTAAACTTTTAAATTCAATTTTTTTTTTTTAGATGTGTCTGGATATATAGTCTAATCAATTTTGTTTCTTTTTATTTTTCTTTGGTTTATGTTTTTATCACTTTTATAATTAAGTATCCCATATTGTGACATTATAAGATCTGTCAAAGAAGGTAAAATGCTATAAGAAACTGAACACAAATTTATTGTGGACTATTTAGTGACTAAAGCAATTTCTATACACATTCATTTTAGTAAATTGCTTTCTCTTTTAATTTTCTCCCATATGTATATATATATATATATATATATATATATATATGTGAAGGGTACCACCTTGATGTCTAGTATAGTGATGGCCATAACATCAAGGTTGCAGCCATCAATTATATATATATATATATATATATATATATATATATATATATATATATATATACCCAAGGATAGGATTGGTGTATATAGAATAAATTCCAATACCAAAAAAATACTATTCTTAAAAGAGTGCTCAATACAGAGTAGAGCAAATATAATTTATTCAAAAAATATAACATAAATATGTTATAAAATCACTACAAAAATAACCATTTTGTTTCAACACTTCTGGTGTCTTATAAAGTGATAATATAGAATGTAGAATAAAGAGTTTTTCCTATACTCTTCATTCTACATTCAACACCTTCACCAGAAGTGTTGAAACAAAGTGGTTATTTTTGTAGTGATTTTATAACATGTTTATGTTATAATTTTTGAATAAATTATATATATATATATATATATATATATATATTATATAAAAAGATTACTTAACTTTTTTAGTTGTTTTCTCCAACCTCAACGTTTCTTGGTAAATGTCTGTTCTTCAGGGGTTTCTTTTTTAAATCATATTTAAAAGTAATCTTTTTATATAATGTTATTAATGGTCTATTTTTAATATTATTTTAATATATTTAATATTGAGAACTACAAATAAAAATATCTGCTGTTTCTTAAATCTTAAATGTCATATTCATCATCTTGGGTTTGCTATTAATGGCACAAGGCTAGAAGCTGAAAGCTGACGTGAGGAAGCAACCTCCTACAGACTGCTACCATAACAGCGCTAAGGCTGGACATGCTGCTGGTCTCTGAAGCCTTCCAGCATTCTCTTGGAGATCAGAGATCCCTGGGAAGACCACACTGACAATGCCACTGAGAGAAAGAGAGCAAAGAATACTGGGTAAAAAAAGATGGCAAAGTAAAATAATCATGATTGAAAATAAAAGGTGAATAACAAAACAGTTGAAAAGAGATCAAATGTTATTGGCCATTGGAAACGTGGAACTATTTTAAAGCATAATGTCAGAATAATGGACTATATCAAATGTCTTGTTTCAGTGAAAGCTGCAATAAAAGGGATGAAATAGTTCAATAACTGAAATGGAAAGTGGTATTGGTAATATGGTTAGACAATCAAAATCAGTCATATATACTTTGATTTAGTACAAGAAATGGTTTAAAGATTTTTCAGTACAGAGAGCTGTAAAGTATATACCAAGACAAACATTTAACCAGCAGTTTCTAAACACAAAGTAATTACTCAGATTTGAATTAGATGAATTCCTCCTATGGGTTAAATAGCAGAATGAAGACTCTGAATCAAAGACTGTTAAAAAAAGGCTTGATTTACTACTTATTGCTGGGACCCTAAAAAGATACTTAAGAATTATGTCGGCAAATTGAAAAGCAAAATGAAAAACAGTAAAGGAGAGATGTTATAAAATACTGGTACCAAAAATGAATGGAACTAAATCTAACAATTTTGATGTTTCTTGTATGGAAACACTTAATCTTACCATTACCATTTGCTGTCTTAGAAACAATACAGGATGAATAGGTGTTACTTTAGAAAGTTAATTCTTTATTCAGTTACTCAGAATCCCTGCTGATGACCATTCTATGTTTTTGATGGCAAGAAACTAATCATTTTTTTAACACACACACATTTCAAACTTTTTTGAAGGGTTTCTTGGTCAAGCAAAACACTTTTCAGCACCCTCTCATAATAAAAAAAAATAATTTTGATAAATTTAAAATGAATGGAAAATTTCATAGAGAATGAATCAAATACAGTTATCTATATATCTATTTCAGTTTGCTAGTGGATACATGCAGGAAATGGAAAATTGAACATTACTGAATGAGGCAAGCAAGACTTGCAGCAGAACTTCCCAAACCTCCTGCAACATTAGTTTTTTTTTTATTTCTGTAATAAAGTATTTTTCTTATTAATTAATGAGCAGGATATGTAAAAATTCAAGAGATGTTGAAAATATATCTGTTGTCTTCTCATACCTCTGCTCTCCTTTCACTCTTTGCTTGCATTTTCTCAATTTTACTCTTAACTCCTTCAATCTTCATTCACCATCAATGTTTTTATCGAAACGTTAAACATTGGTTGGTTTCATATAAAAAAAGGAAGGAATGCACAACATTTTCTATTGCATTATTTCTTTTGTGATTCTTTTGCTCTACTTTTCCATAAAGAATTTTAATGAAGCACAATTTTTATGCCTTTCTATCCCTACATAATAATCAGTCTTGTCATTGCCCCTTGATATCAAGCCAACAGGCATTTCTCTCTGCCTTTTTTTCATCTACATTATGTCTCCACACCTTTTTGGCATGTATCCTGCAACCACATTCTTTTTATTAAGGCATTGTAAATATATTTTACTGATCATTTTCGTTTTAATGTGTAGACATTCCACATTTGTATCCTACATTAAATATATTTTACCAATCATTTTCTGCTTTAGAGTGTATCCATTGTAAATTATTAAGGCATTTATTTTACTGATCATTTTCTATTTTAGTGTGTTATCACCATATTTGTATGTTAATAATAAGGCATTGTAAATATATTTTACCAATCATTTTCTGCTTTAGAATGTATCCAACTTCCATTTGTATGCTACAATAATAAGGCATTGTAAATATATTTTACCATCATCATTTTTATCTTTGTATGCTTAATAAGGCATTGTAAATATATTTTACCAATCATTTTCACTTTGGAGTGTATCCAACTACATTTGTATCCCCACATTATTAAGGCATTGTAATATATTTTACTGATCATTTTCTTTTAATTAGATATCACCACATTTGTATGCTAATAATAAGGCATTGTAAATATATTTTACAATTTTTCTGCTTTGGAGTGTATCCAACTACATTTGTATCCTATTATTAAGGCATTGTAAATATATTTTACTATTTTCTTGCAATGTAGCCCACTTTTTGTATCCTACATTATTAAGGAATTGTAATATATTTTACCAATCACTTTCTGATTTAGTGTGTATCCTACCACCACATTTGTATCCTACATTTTTAAGGCATTGTTCCAACTTTTTCCTTGATGTGTTCGAAACATTCAGAATGTTTTTATTTGAAGGATTCAAATATGTTGTTTTATGATTTTTTAGTAAAATATCTTATTTTATAATTTTTTTGATTTTAAATTTTATAATACAATAATAAATATCATACCACCTTCCATTTTTGCTTTTCCCCTTATGTTAGATAATGTAGGATGCAAATGTCATGGTAGGATACACTGATCAGTAGGACACATGCTAAAGCAGCATCAAAAATTGTGTGGTAACAGACAAGTAAAATAATAAAGTAGATAATAAAAAGGATTTAATTTTTTACTAAAATACAATATGGCATTTTGTCGTCTACAATATGGCATAAAGAATCAAAGGAGAGGTGAAGCTATTTAAAGTATTTACTTCTGTCTTAATAGTAATTCTGATAGATTTGATAGTCAAATTGTCAGCTGATATAGAAAAAGACCTCCAATCAGTTGTTAACCGAGGCAAGAAATGGCTTTTGTTAATTTTAATGCCTCTAATATTAAACTGATCTCTTTTAATAGTCTTAGAAAACCTTTTTTTTTTACTTTCTATCAGTGTGGCTAAAGCTAAACCCGAGAGAGTATTTTATTGCACCTTCTTCATTTAATGTTTTCCCCTGATATGAACTGGAAAGATTATATTGAGACAATTGCTAAGTCTGCTAGAAGGAAAGTTTGTTTACTGTGTCAAGCTAGACGATTTTTCTCAACAGAATTTATCTTGCACCTTTATAAGTCTACAATCCGTATGTGCATTGAAAAATCTTGCCACAACTGGGTTGGTGCTTTTACTATGTATCTAGAAATTCTTGACCTGATCCAAAGAAGAATCTGCAATTTTATTGATCCTGACCTGGCATCTCTGCTTCAATCACTTTCTCACTGCCATAATATAGCTTCCCTATATCTTTTCTATAAATATTTTTATGGCAATTGTTCTGATGAGTGTTCTTTGGTACTTTGATTTCATGAATTTAAGTATAATACTAGATTAGCAGAAGAGTTATGGAAGAAAGATTTATTCTCTTATTTCCTCCATTATGAGCATTATTATATCCATGATATAATTACATCGTACTCCATGGATAGAACAGAATGGATCAAAGGAAAAGGAATGACAAATATGCTGTATTCTCAGAGAGACTTTTATACTACTAAGGCATCCACAAAAATATGTATATATATATATACATACATACATGTGTCCAACACAGAGAAAATAACATATATCTATACAGCAAAGAAGAGTGTAAGGAGAAACAAAAAAGAAGAGTCTTACATATAATATGGAGATACTCCTATTTCTGGAGAAGCCATGTTTAGGACTCCTGACTCAAATAGGCCAGATTCATCTACTATGTCCCATGTGAGAATATATTCCATGAACAGGAAACAGTCAGTCTTGCATTTTCCCAAATTGAGCACTGGGAGCTGGAGTTTCTTTCTGGAAAAGATATATTACCAAAGGGAAACGGCAACATATGCTTGTAAGCTGCTGGGAGAAGCAGATTTAGCTTCAACCTGGGCTCCTTGTCCAGACTAAAAGAAGCAACCACTCACTTTGGCTGCTGTAAACAAACTGAATGACTGGCTACTCTCATCACTGTATGGAGTGACATCACTAAGCAGCCATTGCATAACTCATGGAATTTATCTCCACCAAAGAGAGATAATCACCATCTGTATCCCTACAAGCTGAATTCCACTGAATTTTCCTTTCTTAGTTCTTTTCTTGCCCACTTAACAATAACCCTACAACCTTTCATTTTTTTTAATTACAATACAGTTCACCCTGTACAAAGCCCAGGGCCACTTGAGATAGAGGTTACATTAAGAGGCAGTTTTTATGGATAGGAGGGGAAGATAACTGTTAACTCTAGACTTGAACAGGTTAAGATTGTAGCGATTGGGGAAACATGCTCTTGGGAGTTTGTTCTACAGAGCGTGAGAAGAATCTGTTTGAGTGGAACTTACTTATCTCCAATGGTATATGGAGGGAATGTAGGTGGTTTGCTATAATATAAGTGGCATGGTGGGTTCTAGACATGAAAGTTCAGACAGGCAGAAGCAAGTGATGTAGTTCATCAGAGCACTTTCCAAGGAAATAGCGATAGAGCACATTCTGCTTGTGAGAGAGAGGTTGGAGGGTGAAAAATAATTTGTCTCTGACAAGGACTCAGACGCTTTTGAACTCTATCAAGACTGGAAAGTGAGGACTTGGCAGCTCTCTCTCAAATATGACAACAGTATTTCCATTTTTGGCCTGATCTGGCTCTTGTAAAGGAATGAGGAGTCAGTTACTTACTAGAGTGGTACCTGCATCTTTAACAATGGATCATATGTATGAGTTCCACTTAAGGTCAGGTGTGAGTTTGAGGCCTAATAGTCTCTCAAGGCATGGTGCCTCCTCGAGGGGGGCATCCATTCATTGTGTAGTTTGGGATCTGATAAGCAGTGGTGGATTGTAACTAGTTTGGTAGTTCTACAATGTTCTCTGAAGCTGACAGATGGGTCCACTGATGGAATCAACAGCCATGTGTGCATGACCAAAGTGAGCCTTCATACGACATCCGCTGTCGTTTAACCTGGTGAGGGATAGACTCTGCCAGGTCTACTTGCTCAAGATATGCTATGCATGAATGAATACCTCTCTGGCTTTCAACCCATATATGTGCATTGTAGTGGAGAAGTGGTCAGTTGCATAGCAATCCTATGGCCACACCTGATCACGGGACTGATGACAGTCACAGATAATAATTCCTTTAATTGCATGTTCCCATTTTTATGATCATTGTTATTATTATGCTAGTTATTAGTATTATCTCTTCATCTTCTTTTATATTCTCTCTTATTAAGATACTAAAAACACAAGGTGAAAAACAGTTTTCATTCAAGTACTATCCTATTTAATATTTGGCATTGTCTGACCAGAGTGAGAGACAGATCTGTATGAGGATGAGGTAGAAGCAATAGAAAACTTTATCAAGTTCTGTGACCAAAACATTAGCAATTCTTGCACTGAAGATATTAACAGCTGCTGGATTAGGAATTTAAACCAGTTGAAAAACATTATTCAGTGGTAAACACTGATGAATACTACAGGAATAGCTAAAAGTTTGGAATTTCAAAAAACTTTATTTTGCTTGCACATGTCAACTAAATAAAAAGAATAAAAAATATATACAGAATATCCTTGCCATTGCTTTATATATATCTATAATAAATATATATAAATATATGTATCTATAATAAGTATATATAAATATATATATATCTATAATAAATATATATAAATATAAAAGAGTGCACAGTGAGTGCTGGTGGTAATAAAACAGTGATCAATGTAAAATAACTGAGCTAAAATTTATACTACTAATATATATATATATATATATATATATATATATGGCAGACTCTCCTGTCGTATTCAATGTATGAGGGTCAAACAGCTCAGTTTCTAGGAACCGACAGCCCAAACACCAGCACATATGATTTGATTATAGTGGCTTTTTTTGAAGGGCTGAATACAGAGAGTGGGTGAACTACGTGCCACAAGGTCCCTAAACGACCCTCCGCAGGTTTTGAATTTAGAGTTGTCCTTCTCCTAGACCAGTTGCCATCCAAGACTATAGAACTCAGTCTGTCCTGCTATTTACACAGCTGGAGGGAGAAGAAGAGGTTTCATACCTTTCCCAAGGGGATTAAAACGTAAGTGAATGTAATGGATTCGACTGGAATTCGAACTTGGCTCTGCGATTCATCAATCCAAGCAACTATCCACTACTCCACCATGCCTCTTTGATATATATATGGAAATGATCAGTATAAAAATAAGTATACACAATATGCTTATATTATTCAATGAACCATGTTTGAATGAAGATATGCTAAATATATATATATATATATATATATATATATATATATATATATATATATAGGTACAATGAGAACAAATACAGTACACTTCCAACGTTTGCAACATTTAATTTAAAAGAGAGCTCAATACATAGTAGAGCAACATTATTTATTTTAGGATATTGCAACAAAAACATGTAAGAATTGCTACACAATTGTAGTCGTGTTTCAACACATAATAATGCATCTCCTCAGGTGATTGTAAATTACTGGTGAGTGAATTAAATTGATTTTAAATTACTGGCAGGGAGATGTATTGCTATGTGTTGAAACATAACTGCAATTGTATAGTAAATTTTACACGTTTTTGCTGTAATATCATAAAATAAATAAATATATATGTCTATATTATTCAATGAAACATGTTTTGAATGAAGATATATTGCCTATATATATATATATATATATATATATATATATATATATATATATATATATATATAGGCAGCATATCTTCATTCAAACAAGTTTCATTAAATAATATAGTCATATTGTGTATACTTATTTTTATACTGATCATTTTCCAGTTGTCTTTCTTGATGCTGAGATGAAATCCATTAAGGAAGGTGCCATAGATTTTTAATCCAAGTACTTTTGACCTTTTTTAAGATCATCTTCAGGGCTAAAATGCAAAGACAAACATTCTATTGTAACTGTGATAAAAAATTTGTAAAAAATTCCATGATTAGAACAGATAAAATTTTAAAATTCTAAAGTAACTATAACAATGTGTTTGTGCATGTTTTTAAAAATCACTATGACAACAGAACGCAGATTTTATTGTAATTATAATATATTTGTCCTTCTTAATGGTCACTCCAGTCGTTTGTTAAATCCAGGTGTTGCTCTTCTTCTCATGTAAGGTGATGCCAAGCATGATTCATTCGATTCTATATGGGGCCACTGCAAGAGTTTCTGCAGTGGTCGCATTGAGCACCTATGTCTCTTTTCCATAAGTCATTACTGGCAGAACATATTCATTAAACAAATTTCTCTTGGGAGTTCTCATGATGTTATAAACTTTTCCAAAAGCTGTCCAACCAAGTACAAGTCTTATTTTGACCTCCAAAAGTCAGGCACCATTTCTTGCAATCTTCTGGATGGTCTTTCCAGCTACAATAACTGGTGATGACATGGCTGTTACACACAACCTTGGTTTACCAAAATGCATGTTAAGGCCCAGTAGTTGACTTACAGTGTAGACAGTATTGAGTATCTCTTCCAATTCTTGTGGTCTAGTAGGATGATGACATTTGTGAAGTCTAAATCTAAGTGGCAGATGATTGTGTGATTAATTTTCCATGGCTTATTAAATCTTTGCAGGTTATTTAAAGCCAGAAAATATTTTTAGATTGTAAGAATATTTTAGGTAATAATAGTTTAGTGATGCAAGTCTTACTAATTAACCCATAACTGGGGGAGAAGAGGCAGATTCATACCTTTCCTAAGGGTATGTGTACATAATTGAATATAACAAACCCAACTGGAATTGGAACTTTGCTCTCTGATTAACAATTCCAAGCTATTATCCATTACACATCCCATATATCTAAGCTTACAGCACTTGGTTTTCCCAAGAGGTTACCCATCTAGGTATTCACCAGGCTTGATGTTGCTTAACTTTGGTGATCATACAGGAACTAGCATTTCAACATGATGTAGCCATAAGTAGAGGAGTTCACCATGTTGATATCCTTGTTCTCCTATGTTCCTATTTAACATGAATATATCTTTGACTGGTAAAGTGTAGTATTTGTGAAGAAAATCTTTAAAAATTCATATAAATTATGATTTGATGAAATGAACAAATTAGACAGATTCAAATTATAACGTACACATTATTAGAACATATTCTATTAATTAATTAATTTCAGGCAAAATATAAATGTCTTTTTATTGAAAATTATTAATAAGATACAGTATCCCTTTTGAGTGGATACCAATTTAAAATAAAATATAATTAATCTATAATTTATTGAGAAAGATAAAAATTACACAGCATTGAAAACATATATCAAATTGATCTTCTTTTAAGCATGAATTGTTATTAGAAATTTTATGCCTTTTATACATTCAAATAGAATTAAGCATTTTTTGTTAAATATTTCTGTGCATTTAGTGTCTACTACAACATCCACATGTGAGGTATAAATAAAAGTATAAAGATAAAGAAGGCGCTTATCTTTCTTTCGTGGAGATAAGTTATGTGGGTCATGCAACAGCCATTTAGTAATGTCACTCCATACCATGACAAAAGTGGCTGTCAATTTCAGTCAGTTTACAGTAGCCAAGTAGAGAGATTGCTTTCTTTAGCCCAGGCCCCCGTGACCTGAGTAGAGGCTAAATCTACTTCCTCATCAGCTTACAAGTCCATGGTGCCACTCTCCATTGGGAATATGTCTTTCCCTCCCAGATATAGAAAGAATCACCAGCCCACAGTCTTCAATTTGAAAAAATCCAAGACTTGCTGTTTCTTGTTCATGTTAAATGTCCTCACCTGGGATGTAGTAGATGAATCCAGCCTGTTTGAATCTGGAGTCCTAAACATAGCTTCTCCAGACATAGGAGTATCTCCATATTATATGTTAGACTCGTCCTTTTTGTTTCTCCTTCTACTCTGCTTTGCTGTATAGATATGTTATTTTCTCCACATGGGACATGTGTATATATGTATATATAGTTTTGTGTATGTCTTGGTGGTATAAAAGTTTCTCTGAGAACAAAGTGTGTTTATCATTTTTTTTTCCTTTCAGCTATTTCGTTCCATCAATGAATTACAGTGCTATTATTTCATGGATATAATAATGCTCATAACGGGTGGGGGGGAATGTAAATGGGAGAATAAATCTTTCTTCCTACCCCCCCCCCATTATAAAAGGATGATGTATCAAGTAGTAAGCTAGAGTTCAAGTAGTCTGTATGATAATACAAGTAGCAAGTGGATGTAACAGTTTGGGTCAGTCATTGAGAAATCTTCCTGTGTCTCATCTGTTTCCTGTCATATGAAAGCTGTCTTCATAAGAAGAAACTGTACTATATAAAAAAAAATAATTTTTGTTAAACACCTCAGCAATTTCAAGAATATAAAAAATTTTGCTTCCTTCTTTTTTTTTTTGTTGGTGTTTGAGTTGAATATTTTTACTAGACCAATTTTTAACTCCCTTAACTTTCCGCAACCTAATTACAGATAAATGTACTGATTTTTTTTAATTTTCAAGATTTTGGTTCATTTATTTCAAATCAAAACATTCTGTGTAAATAATTAAAAAACTTTTCAAATCAAGTTATAGTTTCATATGATTTTCAAGTATGAGTTTAAAAAACTATAAACAGTAACTTGTAGAAGGTTGTTAGCAAGGTCGGTGTGTACTAACTCTGACCCCTCCCTACGCCAACCAGTATTCAAGGGAAATCTTGATTGAGGGCCCCAGGTAGTGCTTTGGAGACCTTGCTATCTTATCAACATTTGCTTTTTTTTTAACCTACATTTTTATATGTTACAAATTAAACTAAGTACAACTGACTACTAAAAGATGAAAACTTTTTGTAGATTTTGTTGTCATTCTAAGTTTTTTTTCTTGTCCAAATCCATGAATTTTTTTGCTCATACAAAGTCTTGAAAAAACAATATATAAAATTCACTATTATATAAAATTCACTATTTTTTATCTATAGCATTGAATGTGCTAAAATTATTCAACTTTTTAACAAGAAAAATCTTTAGTTGATGTTAAAAATTGCCGCAAAACATTGCTGATTTATTCAAGATGGAATGATCTATTATGATGTGTCTCTAATTTGTATTTAGATACATTGTATTTATTTCAATTTGTTTAGTTGAATTTTTCACCTGTATTGCATATGATCCATTACTGTACATAATGAGGTTACAATAAAATTTGTATTTCATATGAATACTACCTTATGAAAATTGAGATTTACTAGAGTGGGGGGCCTCCATATCTTAGATTCACAAGACCTTGGTTGTAGTGGTTAAAAATTGGCCTTGTAAGAATATTCAACTCATCCACAAAGAAAATTGAAAGGAAAGTAGATAAAGTATAAACCCCAAATTTTTATAACCCAGAAATTGTTGAGGTGTTGGTTCTTCTTTTTTAATAGTCTTATTTTTTAATAAGAAATCTTCTTAAGACAGTGTTCATGAAACAATGAATAGGATAGACATAGGAAGATTTTTTAATGACTCCATGTAAAACTTTTACTTTGACTGCAGACTGACATTGATACATTGTCCTTTTATTTATACTTGGTGGATGGACATAGTAGCAGACACTAAATGCACTTGAATATTCAACAGAAAAAAAAAAACTTGGCTTAATTTTAAAGTTATTACTTGTCTAATAACTTAATAAATTTACATGCTTAAAAGCTGAAACTTTGTAACTAAATAATTTGATACTATTTACATTATTCGGACTATTGTCCTCATCTTTGTTGCCATATTTATCACAACATTTCGGCTGATGTACGCTCCGGCCTTCTTCAGGTGGTTTGAATGTCAAACAGAACCCTTTATTTCACTTGTTCTACTTCCACCTGCCATGTCTAATGGATGTCAGTTATCTCCTGTTAATTTCCCTCTCCAAGTTCTCCACTGCCTTAACCAGATATTGAACTCACACTCTTTGGGTTCTTTCACTGGATCTAATTAACGCCTTCATCCACTGTGCCATGTGTCCTGGATCTGATGTGTCATCTCAGAAAATATAGACAGATACTAAATAATTTGATATATATTTTAAATGCTGTGTAATACTTATCTTCCTCCATAAATTATAAGTTAATTAAATTTTATTTTAAGTCAGTAACCACTAAGTAGAGATATAGTATCTTATTAATATTTTTCATTAAAAAGAGATTATTGTTTTGCCTGAAACTGATTAATTAATAGAATATGTTCTAATAATGTGTCTGCTATAATTTAAATCTCTCTAATTTGTTCATTTTACCAAATTTTAATTCATATGAATTTTGTAAGTTTTTCTTTATAAAACACTACAAACTAATTATCATTTTAAAGTTTCCTTTTACAAAATTTGTGAAAATTTCAAATTTAATTCTACTATTTTTGTAATATTTGACTAAATGGCTATTTTGCTTAATAACTTCGCTTCATAGTTGAAATTCTTTTGTAATCTATTTCTTTGAGGTTTCATAAAGAGAATGAATATTTCTTTGTGTGTGCTGCTAGAAAATAGATCTTGTTTAGACAGAAATCAGAGTTGTGGCCCTTGATCTTCTAGAATAGTTTTCCTCTGTTACAAAAGAGAAAAAAAAAAACACACCACAAAAACTGTTTCCTATTTCTTTATAGATATGGTCTATAGGCTAAATAAATTGAAAGTTATTAAGAAAAAATAATTTTGATCATCACAATTCTATTTTTTCTATTTTTATTAAAAAAAAATAAATGGATAAGTAGTTAGAAATAGTAATGTTCTATGAATTTAAAATTTAAAACATTAAGATTTATTTTTCTGTAATTAGCATCTTTTTTTATGTATCCTTCAAATTTATGGTAAATAATTCTAAATTCTGAACTTTTTGATGGAGAAAGACAAAGGGGCATAATTCTATCTTAAAGCAAACAACTGTTAAATAACACAACTCTGCAAAATAAATATACTTCAATTTGTAAGTAGAGATTTATTTTTATACTTATGAAAACAAAAATAAGACATTTACAATGTTCTCATCACATCACATATTAAAGCAAAATTAAAAAGAAATTTAATGAAAATATAACAAATATATATATTTGACTAAAATAACAAGTCAATCATCAATACTTTAGCCTTGTACCACACTAAACTATGCTTTGATGCCTGTTTATAAACATAAGCTGCATTTCTTTTGTAATTGATAAATTAGTCTTATATTTATTATTGTTTGTTTTTTCAAAGGAGTAGGGCCTTTCAACTGATACTATTTATGCATATTAAGTAGTTATAGGAGGGTGCTTTACCTAAGTGTCCAGTGACCCTCCCCCGTCAAATGTACATTGGTGACAAGCCATTTTGTCAAAATATATGGTGATGGGATTAAGTACAAGGAAATGAGAATTCATGCCATTCCCAATGTTAGTAGTGTGAAATGATTGATTGATTGACCTTATCAACCTAGGTTATTTAAAGTCAGAAAATATTTTTAGATTGTAAGAATTTTTTTTGAGATAATAATGGTTTAGTGATATAAGTATTACTAATTAACCCACATACTATACTATAGAAAGCTCTCTTGAGAGGCATAATATAGTAATAGGATGAGTCCATTTAGTCTATAAAGGAAAGGTCCCATAACAGTAATTAACCTATAGCTGGAGAGAGAAGAGGTGGATTCATGCCTAATCAGAATTTGATAAACAAATTTTAATGTGGATCTAAAATGGGGGATCTAGTCTATGATACAATCAATATATAAACTGACCTTCACTTTATGGTCACAATAGTTTCTATACATTTATACTCCATACAATATAAATACTTCTAAGAGACAATTGTGTGTAGCTAATCACTCTTTCATTCATTCATTGATTCATTTTCTATGGTTTATCAACCCTTTGTAGGATATTTAAAGTCAGAAAATATTTTTGAATTGCAAGATGTTTTGGAGGAGATAATAATGGTTTAATGATATGTCTTACTAATTAACCCATAGCTGGGGGAAAGAGGTGAATTTATACCATTTCCAAAGGTATTTGCATGGAAGTAAATATAATGAAACAACCAGGAATTGGAAGTTGGCTCTTTGATCAACAAATCCGAGCCATTATCCATTAAACCACCCGTACATTCAATCCGACAGCACCTGGTATTCCCAAGTAGTCACCCCTCTAGGTACTGACAAGGCTCAACATTATTTAACTTTGGTGATCATAGGGAGAACTTATTTACATTTATTACAAGCAGTAACAAATAATGATCTGTTGTGACAGGAGCTATTACACTGTTATAGCCAAAATTAGTGGTTCCTGTGGGTTATAGTGGCAGAGTATGCTGGTGTGAACCATGGAGAAGATTTAAGTTTTATTTGGTATTTCCTAGAAGGAATGAAAGCATCCATGCTGACTTTGACCCAAGAGGAAATTTCAGTGGCATAATTGTCAATTTGAAGGTTAAAGATGTCAGTTGAAGGGGTTGTTCCATTTTTAAATTAGTTGAGTCATCATCCAAACTTTTCTCCCTCATTTGTCATTTAATCCCTGATATTTCTGATAATCCAACAGCACAGAAACACCAATATGTATGAAATAGATGAAGATAATCAGCATCATTTTGCTGTTCCTCGTGACGTCAACAGTGATATGATAGGATTTCTTTTTAGCCCTCTTACTTTTTGCAGACCTGTCAGCCTAAAGATGTCAAAACTGGAAAATTTAGATCTCTAACTTAAGAAAGACAGGGAGATTTAACATAAAACATGGAGAAACAGAAGGATTTTAAGAACAGCCCCCTCCCCAAATATGAAATAGTCCCCACTCCAATATCACCCCCCTCCCCCATGAATACAACTTTCCCTGCAATCTGTTCTATCATTAGACATCTGTAATATAATTTTCTTTCTGAGCTTCAGGACTGTAAGCAAAAAGAAATGACTAAAAAACATCAGTTACAACAAAAGTGAATGCATATTTGTTAACAAAACAAACAGTCCACGATAAAATTAGAGATTAAAGACACCAAAATCAAACAGGTGCAATGATTTAAATATCTAAGAAATGCATTAATAGTGGACAGAAAGGGCAACATGGAAATCTAAAGGTGCATTGGGATAGTGAAAGTTGCCTTCCAAAAACTAAGCAAAGTATTAAGAAACAGAAAAATATCATACTGGTGCAAGGGTCTCAGGCCCACTCCTTTATGACACACCCTCATCATGAATCTATTATTCTACACTGTACACTATCTACATCTCAATTTTCATAAGGTAGTATTCATATAAAATGCAAATTTTATTCAATTGTAACCCCATTATGTACAATAATGGATCATATGCAATATAAGTGAACAATTCAACTAGAAAAATTGAAAATAAATACAATGTATCTAAACACAAATTAGAAACATGTCATAATAGATCATTTCATCTTAAATAAATTAACAATGTTTTGTGGCAATATCAACTTGATATTTTTCTTGTTAAAAAGTTGAATAATTTTAACACATTCAACAATATGGAATAAAAATAGTGAATTTTATATTGTGTTATGTCAAGAATTAGTATGAGCAAAATCTTTATGTTATTATTAAGAGGAAAAAGTAAAGAATTTTTTATTATTGAATTATATATGTTAATCCTTATTAGAAAATTAGAAATTTTGGTTAAAACTTTTGATTTTTTTGTGTCAACAGGTGACAATAAATTAGCGTGGGAAATTTGAGCACCTTTTTGTGTTGAAAATCACATTGATTTGGAAATTCTTGCAAAAATCAGATAATTGTTTGATTTTAACAAAACTTTCAGAACTTATTCACAAATGAATGAAATTATTATTAGAAATGTTTTTTTGTAGATAGTTTTGGGGAAAATATTTTTTTACATCTGCTACCCCCACTTATTTCATTTTAGGAAATTTCTTATGATTTTGCTTGATGTTGTATGCATCAGACAATCCATTACTGGGGTATTGTCTGGTGAAAGTTGGTTTGTAATATATGAATGTCTTGAACTCATTCTCTGTTCAAGTTATTAATGTATTAATGTATCTGGGGGTGGGGGTAGCTAGTTGATTATTATCTTCTTCCATTGTGAATTGGATCAACTTTCTTATTGAGTTCACATGGTCCAGCAGCATTTATACAGCTGGTAAAGCCAGAATATGAAGATGTCATCTACATATCGCAGTCATACTGACAGCTTTAGTGGTGCCATTCATAAAGCCATTTTCTCAAAGTATTCCATGTATATTTTCACTAACATTGGTGACAATGGTAAACCCATAGCCAAGACTTCTTCCTGTTGGTGATGTTGATGATATGTCTGACTCTAGTTGGAAGAATATTGTTAGTATAGAGATTGTCAACATTTTCATCACATTATCTATTGGAATGCTAATACGTTCTCCCATAGACAGGTCTGATTCCAATTGGTTTCAAATCACTGTTAAGGCTTCATCTGTAGGAACTCTGGTGAACAGGCTCACCATATCCAAACTTACCATCTGATTGCTACGGATTAGAGCTGTTGGATCAATTCTACAAAATGTTCTAAGTTCCTGACATATAATGAGAACTTCCATGTTAGTGAGTTGACTAGAACCCCTAGGAATCTGCTCAGCAAGTGACATGCTGAACCCCTACAGCTGACTATAGGTCTCAATGGAATACCAACTTTGTGAATCTTGGAGAAACCAAGTACTTATGTGGCAGCTTGGTGTAACATTCAGTCACCTGTCTATACTTATTCAGTGTGAAGTAGTTCTTGTTATTTAGGATCTGTGACAGTTTCCTCTCAACAGCTGCCATCTCCAACTAGACTTGCTAATTTTTGGAGTATTCCTACTTTACTATCACCACTGAAGCATTGCCTTTGTCAACTGGCAGTATGTTGATACTAATGTCACTATTTAAGGTCTTGATTGCCAACCATTCTATACTTTTGATGTTTGATTTAGGTGGCTTCGCCTTTTTTAGTGCTTATCTCACTTTGAATCTTTGCTCATCTGCTCCACTAGAGCTATTATGTCTAAGTATAAAATCTGCATGATGGAGGTGTTACAGTTGAGACCCTTGTTCAGCAAACAACTGCCGATTTCTAATATTTGACAACTGCTCTTACCAAACTGTGGAGAGCCTTGTTGCTGCTCTTTCACCTGTGCAATTTTCTGTATTTGATGAGCCTTAATTATTTTTATTAATTTTACCTTCAAATTGAGAGTAATTAGCAGTAAGCTTTTCTCAGTAGATTTTTTTATCCTTGAGGGCTAGTTACTTTCATTAATGCTGTTGGGGGCTACCTATACTTGGCTTTGCTAGGTTCACCAAGATGCCATTAAGTGGCATTGTAAAACAGTTATAAAAATGGGACAATTCCTGTTTCTTCCTCTTTTTCTTTCTTTTCTTTAAGCATGTGGTAGTGATAACACTAACATGGGACTCATCCCCAGCATGGGGATATCTTTTTCTTGGGTAATTGAACACACATATACACACACATACAGACACACACAATTCTTAATAGCTCACCTTTAATATTGTTATAACAAATGTTTGGTTGCAAGATAAAAGGAATAACAAGGATTAGGTTTTTAATGATGTGTATTCATTTAATATACAAGATATATTGCAGTTGTTAGAAAATTGGAAAAAATGTTGATTTCAGTTGCTGATCATCAGGAAGGCAATTAAGTGTAAGAGTAGTGCCATAAGTTGACCGATTTCTTTGGTTGGTTTGACCGAGGTCACAGGATATAGTCATTACTTGGGTTCAACACACATGTTGTTCGATCATGGTCATGCTGGTAGGTTGATTCATAGTAGGATGCATTGGTTGCCAAGGTGACAGCAGTGGGGATGAGGGATTAGGTGCAGCTGGTAGGCCTGTGGTGGAATGTTTCATGTGTTGAGTATCAATGAAACAGGGTTGTGGTGGTGACTACAAGAGTATGCCTGTAGCAAGTCAGGTTGCCAAGATGACAGTGGTGGTGATGAGGAAGGCTTGTAGCTGGGTGGTGATGATGTTGAGGTGTTATAAATTGCAGCAGTTGGTGTCAGGAGCTTAGCAGTGCCGAAGCTGGATTGTCAGCTGCATTCTGTGTGCGAAGAGTTGGGTGAGAATAGTCAAGCTTTGGAGTGGTAATGGCTGTGTTGAGAGGAGCAATCATGATGGTGACAGCGACAGCACCTTGTACGTCGACAGGTTGCCTTTTGGCTGGTGACTGCTTTGGTCATTGCAAGAGGTCTGCTTTTAAGCAGACCTGGCAGTCCCCTAAGTCATCTCCTTTTTCTGGAGGGAACATTCGCAATTGGCCACTGTATCACTTTCATTGTGGGGCTTGCTTATAATTTTGAAACCTCATATAGAACATACAATTTTTAAACCACATATATATAAATTATATATATATTTCTCAGACTGACCACTCCATATCTAATTTTGAACCCTCTTGTATGCATATTGAGAGTCTAGCTGAACAGACAGACTTATGACCTTGCTATATGTATTGTTCATTGCTTAAAACTTTTTTCAGTGACAAACGACTGTCATTTCCTCTATATGAGAAGATTTTACTATGTGCAGAAAATGATTTCATTATTTTGTGTTTTGCCTTCTTGGTGTCAGAAAAAGATCTAATTTCAGTGGAGTATAACAACATCTTTTTTCTATTCAGCTATATTTGCCTCCCTGCTAGTATATTTTCTCTTCTTTGTTAATCAGTTAACAGTTATATAAAACATGAAAATATCACCTTGTTGAAATTTTATTTATTTCCTTTGACCTTTACTTGCAATGAAGATCCATCATTTACATGAGTAAATTTTGTTTTCCACTGCTTTTAGTTCAACCAAGAGCAGTACTGCATCATATGGTGACTGCTGACATGATCTGAACATGCACATACTGCAACACTATATGATGAATGATAGAGCATCTTAAGCATAGTGTTACTGGGAAAAAGGCCATGCAAAAAGACTGGGCCACCAGTAAAAATTTCCCATTTCAGCTCTTTTCTTAAGTTAAAAAGAAATGTTTTTGCAAAAATGTAATCTTTATTATTACAGAAAGTACAAAATGTCAAAGTATGAAGTAAAAGTTAGTAACTGTCTTTGGCTAGAATAATTGCTTCGATTCAATATGTTATTGAATGTAACAAGGTCCAGATTTTCTCATTGGAAATTTTTTCCCATCCTTCTTGGCTGTAATCTGAAAGTGCTTGGGGATCATGTGGTTTTTGTGGGAGCACTTTTTTCTTCAGTTGCAAAAACAATAATTTAAATTATACTGAGATTAAGACTTTGTGCTAGCCAGTCTTCCAAAAAGTTGAACTTTTTTGTTGTACATAATGTATGGCAAGGAGCAAAAAACATTTCTTCCTCTTCATGGTCTGGCAGATGATTAATCTTTAGTAATCTAATAGTTTTCACTGTTTAGGTTTCCATCAACTTTTACCAATTTTTTCCACCAATGCTTTTGATGCAACCCCACACCATTACGTGTCTACCATCAAATTCTACTGCCTTTGTGGTATATCTTGCATTGTTTCATTCTCCCACTGGTCTTCATACATATTCTCTTGCATTAGAATGTAATGCTATTTTGCATGCAACACAAAATTACTCTTTGACACTTTCTAGCATTCCATGTTAGATGTTCTTTTGACCACTTCAGTCTTCTATTCAGATGATTTCTTGCTGATATACACCTATTCAAGTTGTTTTTCCTAATACTCTGCATAATGTATCAATTGAAACCTCACTGTTAAGATTGCGTTCACTCCTTACATATTTGGTTGTTAATTCTGGATTGCCTACTATGACTCTTATAATCTTTCTTTCATCTCTCTTGTCTAACTTTTGTGGCTTTTCAGTTTTCATTGCACTTAAAACATTTCTGGTAGTAGCAAACGTCTTTTGGATGGTTTGAACATTTTTACGAAATTCCCAGCCGCCTGGCTATCTCTCGTTGAGTCATCTTCCTTTTCAAAGTCACATTCTTCATCTTTGCTTCAGTAGAAATTTTAACCATAACTCTAGTGCCAAAAAAATGCAAGCTAATGTTCAACTACAATGACTTGCCAAGGCACCATCCACTCATGTTAATAAAAAGGAACAATTCCTACTTAGAAATTTGTATACTATTATGATTTTATAATCCCAGATCTTTCATTGGCCTAATAGTTTTGCATCGCCCTTAAAGCAGTATATCTTCTGTTTCCAATCCTCAAGGTCCAAAGACATTGTTGATAAAAGGATACTTCTAAACAATTTTAACTTCTTGATAAAATAAAAGTGTATAATCATTTTATATAATTGGCTTAAAACTTTTGTATGCTAGTCTACAGTACATTCATTAATGAATAATTACTGAAAATTTTGTCTATTTTTTATTTTTTTTGACAAATTTTTCAAAACTGGGGGTAGCAAATTTTTGTTTTCATTTTGAAAAAAATGCATTTATTTTTGTGGTATGTTGTGGTACATAATTAATTCCTATATGTCAGCCTGTGTACTTATGGATCTATCATATATATATATATATATATATATATATATATATATATATATATATATATATATATATATATTGTTAACTATAAGATGTGTGTGTGTATATCTTGGGGGTATGAGTTAAATATAAAAATTCAATATGACTTTAATTTCTTGATATAATTAAATTTACCTGATACCATTTTTTAAAATAAAATAACAAACATTTTTATCTTAGCTGACGTCAGATTTTGACACTTCCACACATACACACACACATACACATATATACCAGGTGTATTTGGGTAGCAATATTTCATCTATACAAGTACCAGTTTGGTTAAAAACCAACAAAACTTATTTCATGAGGTTTTCTTAATGTATTTTTTCTATATTTCAGATTATCTTCTTGGTTTCTGGGACATTTTTAAATATAAATTAAATCTGATTAATATTAATAAATGGAATTTTTAAAAGTTCATGATACTTATCTAAAGCCACTAAAAAAGATACTTATCTAAAGCCACTAAAAGTTTCACAATGCTAACACCCTTCAGTGTCAAAATAATTATATTTATTGATATTAATTATTACTGTAGATATTTGTTGAGCACTCTTACTAACAAAATTCTGGTCACCTTGATATAAATTAAATTACATAATTTGATGTATATCAATGGTAGGTGTCATTATATATATATATATATATATATATATATATAATATATTTAAGTAACAAAAATCTTAGTAATCCATATGGATAATCCCAAGGAGGATGAAACCCTGAGAGCTCAATATTAAGTGAGAGCGAATAATTTAATTTAAAGAAGAACAGACCACTTTAAGGCTCCATTTGTAATAATTTATTTCACCAGAGAATTTTTATTTTTATAATATATATATATATATATATATATATATATATATATATATATATATATATATAATAATATATATGTCTAATGATAGAACAGATTGCAGGGAAAGTTGTATTCATGGGGGAGGGGGTGATATTGGAGTGGGGACTATTTCATATTTGGGGAGGGGCTGTTCTTAAAATCCTTCTGTTTCTCCATGTTTTATGTTAAATCTCCTGTCTTTCTTAAGTTAGAGATCTAAATTTTCCAGTTTTGACATCTTTAGGCTGACAGGTCTGCAAAAAGTAAGAGGGCTAAAAAAGAAATCCTATCATATCACTGTTGACGTCACGAGGAACAGCAAAATGATGCTGATTATCTTCATCTATTTCATACATATTGGTGTTTCTGTGCTGTTGGATTATCAGAAATATCAGGGATTAAATGACAAATGAGGGAGAAAAGTTTGGATGATGACTCAACTAATTTAAAAATGGAACAACCCCTTCAACTGACATCTTTAACCTTCAAATTGACAATTATGCCACTGAAATTTCCTCTTGGGTCAAAGTCAGCATGGATGCTTTCATTCCTTCTAGGAAATACCAAATAAAACTTAAATCTTCTCCATGGTTCACACCATATACTCTGCCACTATAACCCACAGGAACCACTAATTTTGGCTATAACAGTGTAATAGCTCCTGTCACAACAGATCACTATTTGTTACTGCTTGTAATAAATGTAAATAAGTTCTCCCTATGATCACCAAAGTTAAATAATGTTGAGCCTTGTCAGTACCTAGAGGGGTGACTACTTGGGAATACCAGGTGCTGTCGGCTTGAATGTACGGGTGGTTTAATGGATAATGGCTCGGATTTGTTGATCAAAGAGCCAACTTCCAATTCCTGGTTGTTTCATTATATTTACTTCCATGCAAATACCTTTGGAAATGGTATAAATTCACCTCTTTCCCCCAGCTATGGGTTAATTAGTAAGACATATCACTAAACCATTATTATCTCCTCCAAAACATCTTGCAATTCAAAAATATTTTCTGACTTTAAATATCCTACAAAGGGTTGATAAACCATAGAAAATGAATCAATGAATGAATGAAAGAGTGATTAGCTACACACAATTGTCTCTTAGAAGTATTTACATTGTATGGAGTATAAATGTATAGAAACTATTGTGACCATAAAGTGAAGGTCAGTTTATATATTGATTGTATCATAGACTAGATCCCCCATTTTAGATCCACATTAAAATTTGTTTATCAAATTCCGATTAGGTATGAATCCACCTCTTCTCTCTCCAGCTATAGGTTAATTACTGTTTCTATAGTTGACGAGTTGATGAGTTGACTACTGTACTTTGCTGTCAGTCAGACGTGCAACACTTTTGTATTTGTTCTTTTTGTTAATAATACGTTTTCACTACATTGCTGAGTTCGAGTTTTCCTTTCGGACATATTCTGGGTCCACAATTACTAAGACTTGTATCACTAAAGTATTATCTAAAAAAAAAAATTTCCCTTTTTTTTAACTTTTACATTTGATGCATTATTGTACATAATTAGGTTACAATAAAATTGTATTTTATATGAATACTACCTTATTTTATATGAATACTACCTTATTTTATATGAATACTACTTTATGAAATTTGAGATGAAGTAGAGTGGGTAGTCCTATATCATAGATTTAAAAAAAAATAATTATAATATATATATATATATATATATTATAATTATTTAAAAAAAAATAATTATAATATAGGTTCTACTATATATATATATATATATATATATATATATATATATATAAATAAATAAAAAAACTTTTTGCATCAAGCATTTGTATTTTCTCAGATTCAAAACTGTATGTCCAATTTTAAACCTCATATATATATATATATATATATATATATATATATATATGATTTAAAATTGGGCATATAATTTTGAAACCTCATATAGAACATACAATTTTTAAACCTCATATATAAATTATATATATTTTTTCAGACTGACCACTCCATACCTACTTTTGAACCCTCTTGTATGCATATTGAGAGTCTAGCTGAACAGACAGACTTATGACCTTGCTATATGTATTGTTCATTGCTTAAAACTTTTTTCAGTGTCAAACGACTGTCATTTCCTCTATATGAGAAGATTTTACTGTGATTCAAACCAAAGTAAAGGTCACTGTTCCAATTATCATGTGCCAGACTATGACAATCGCTACAGTCCAGTGTTGACCTGTAAAATGCTAATTGTTACATGACTTTCTGAATATACATGCTACAAAATCATATCACACAAATAAGGATTAGATAAAATGGACGAATAAAAATAAAATTAATTCTAAATAAAAGCAAATAAATCATTAAGTTGAATATAAAAAGAATTTCATTGCTTCATTATCAAACATTCTAGTTCACCCCAGTGACAAACTAATATTAAATGTATTTTAAACTAAAAGCCTTTATTTTCCAATTTTCAAATAATCATTATTTACTTGTGTTATATTCTCTGCTAATAGATATATATATATTGAAAAACAAAGTAAATAAAATAAGTAAAGGTTTATTGTAAAAAACCAGTACAATAAGAATAAAGGTAACAGTTATGCACAAGGTCGTCACAAGTCAATCCAGTAGTGGGTGCTACTATTGGAAGGTCAGTGGTTCTCATGTAAGTCTGAGTTGTACTCAACAGATCCCAGCTAGTAATATTTACCAACCTCTACACGGGGGTAGGATGTGGCACAAGGCTGAGTTTAATGTGGGGCAATCCAAGCCAGTAGACTTGGCCAAATATTCCCAGTAAATCCTGCATAAACGGGTTCAGGTCTATCTACCTCCCCAGATGAGATTCTGCGATTCAGCATAGACTCATCCGGGTTCCTCTCTGCCTGAAGGCAGAGAGTTTGACAGCTGCTAAAAGCTGAATAACAGATCCCAGCTAGTTGGTATTTACTAGCACCATGAGGGTAGATGTGGCACAAGGCTGAGTTTAACATAGGTTATCCGAGTCCGTAGGCTCGGCCAAAAAATCCCTGTAGAACCCGCATAAACAGGATCAGGTCAATCTACCTACCCGAATGAGACTCTGCCCTTCAGCAGAGCCTTGTCCGGGTTTCTCTCTGCTCAGAGGCAGAGAGTTCAACCTGCAAGCCAAAAAAGATTCCAGCTAGTATATTTAGCTACCCCCCATCACAAGGGTTGCATGTGGCACAAGGCCGGTTTAACGTGGGTTCTCCAAGCCCATAGGCTCGACCAAAAATATTCCCTTTAAACAGGTTCAGGGGCAGTCTACCTCCCCAAATGAGACTCTACCCTTCAGTGGAGCCTCGTCTGGGTTCCTCTCTGCTCAAAGGCAGAGAGTTCGACCGTCTAACCAAAAAAGATTTCAGCTAGTCGATATTTACTAGCCCCTCCACTAGGGTAGATGTGACACAAGGCCGAGTTTTACGTGGGTCTTCCGAGCCCATAGGCTCGGCCAAAAATATTCTCTTTCAAACCCATATAAATGGGTTCAGGGTCAGTCTACCACCCCGAACAAGACTCTGCCCTTCAGCAGATCCTCGTCTGGGTTACTCACTGCCCGAAGGCAGAGAGTTCAACTGTTTAGCCGAAAAGATTTTGGTGCGTCTCTTTAGTCTGTTGGCTTACAGATACTTATAAGTAGTTACTACTGATAATGTAGTCACTCACGGGGGTGACAGGTTATTTCATTACATCAACTTGCTGATTACTGTCCTCATTTTTGTTGTTATTCTCACAATGTTTTGGCTACTATGTCTTCCAACTTTCATTAGGTACTTGTTAATTTCAGTAAGCTGCAAGGAATTTTTAACTGAACCATATGGGGGTAGATTGTTCTCATTCTTCTGATTATGTCTTGAGATATATTGTCTAGTTCTTATTTATTACTATTCAGTTATTATTCATCCAGTTTATTTTCAAACAATCAGTCTCAGACAGCCACCAAACAACAAACCATTTCACTATATCACTATACACAGTTGACATTTCACTGATGCAATATAGTTTGCATAAAATATGTTTAGTATACTCAATATTAAGGCTTTTTAAACCAGTTCTTGTAAATAATGTTGTGTTTATAATGTTGTCTTCTTTGCCTTTACTAAATTCTAAATCAAGATCTTCCAACAGAGCTAAAACTTGTTTCATCTTGGCATGTTTTATTGCTTTAAGTTCAATGTTTGCTTTCAAAACCAGAAAATAAATCTTTTAGAATTTTTTCTGAATATTAAAACAAAAAGCAAAAAATAATAAAAGTTAAGGTCAATTGGTAGAATAACAATGAAAGTGAAAACATTACTGATTGTTATAAGTGACTTGTAAAGCAAAATAAAGTGTTAATACAACTTGAATATGGTAACATGCTTGTAATTTAAGTTAGATTTGACTGTTATGAATAATCAAGAGTGGTTTTCCCTTATTTTTTACTCTCTTCCTTGAGAGAGCTATTTTTGTTTACTAGGACTATAAAAGGACACTATATGTGAACCTTGTATTCTCAGTTGAATAAAGCTTTCTTAAAGCCTACATCTGCATACGTTTGTCATTACATTGACAGTGAAGGATTTAAATTTATATTTAACTATAAGAAATTTAATAATTTGTTGCTAAAAGCACATTTTTACCTAAAACATTAAAATCAACTTTCTACATTCTACACAGTTTATAGTCAAATATTTGAAACATATTATTTGTCAAAGGTTAATTCTGTATTTTCCAATCAATGTTGCTTACTTAAAAAATGTGATCTGTATGTTGTGACAAAATGTTACAAAAAATAAAATGAAAAAAATCAACTTGTCAAGAATTAATAATGACAATGTTTCAGTCAAAAAATTACAATAAGATTACAATAATATGAAATGAGAATATTTATTGTATTATATTACTATAAGATTAGAATGGCCCCAAATGTAATGTCCTGTATTCCTTTGGATCGTGTCAGTATAGTGAGAGGGGAGTAATGTGGACCGGGCAACTTATAGCTTCCATATAGTATCACCCAGGCCTGCACCCTAGAGAGGTCACTCGAGTTTCACTACCAAAGAACTGAATTTTGACCAAACAGGGTGATGCCATTATTTTGCAAGATAAATAGATGCCTACTAAGATTAAAATAATGTGGTATAATAATATCTATGTATTTTTATTTATATTGTGTTATATGATAATGTTCATAATTGTGAACCATATAAAGTCTCATATAAAAGATAAAAGTGTTTGAACAAGGAATTTCAAATGAGAAAATTCAAATTTTTGGATTGTTTATATGCCACATCCCTTCAGAATGCAAGAAATCACGACTTTCCACAGATTTCTTTTCTTTATTATCTCTGAATTGCCATGACTACTCAGGAAAGATAGTGAGGTGTTTTCTCATTGCCTTCTCTATAATTTAGAATTCAGAGTTTTCATTCTCTTAGACTTATTGCCAAATGATAGCCCAACTATGCTATTTAACCCATAGCTGATGAGGAGAGGGGAAGAGGTGGAACCATACCTTTCCTGTGAGCATTTGTTTGAAAGTGAAGCAATAAATGAGTCCAGAATTAAAATTCTGGATAGTGTTTTTGTATGTTACTAAAGTAACATGAGATTAATATTCTAAGATTCAATATTAAAGTAACATGAGATTAATATTATAAGGTTCAATATTAAAGTAACATCAGATTAATATTCTAAGATTCAATAATAAAGTAACATCAGATTAATATTATAAGTTTCAATAATTTTTCTAATCTAATTTTTTTTTCATTTAACAATATACTTTTGTAATAAATTTATGTATATGAATTACTTTTGCAATTAGGTCTACATTATATAAACATGCAACTTTTATGTTTTCAGTATGATAATGAAATCAGACAGCAAAAAGATTATTTCAACTAATTTATGTGAATAATTTTATGTTAGTGTTATGGTACCTATCTACATGGGAATAAACTCTTCCTCCTTTCATAAATACCAACCTGCAAGACTTCCTATGGCAGACAGTCGAGACACAGTGTAACTTGACAGTTTGGATGGACACTTCTCTCTGCTGACTAATAACACTCTTATTTTGTATATATGTTCTGTTATTTCAATACATTTGTTCAACTTACCTTCTTCTTTCTGTGTCTTTCTTTCTGGCCCCTAAACAGGCTACAACAGTTAGGGAATCATTATATCAGGTCACTCTATGAATGTTATTGATACCATATAACCCAATACTACATGCAACATAGTTTGGTCTTTGACAACTAAACTAGTTCTCTCACCAAGCTTATCTGGTGAGGAGTGTGGCTTGACACCAAACAGGAATAAAACAAAAACCTGTTAAAGAGTGGAATCTTCTTGTGGAGCCAACAGCCATCTAGCATAATAGGATAGACTGGACTCCATAGTTATGGAAGTTAGTGTGTTGGTGTGTATCTTATGTGAGTACATATTCAATAGGTAAACAAAGATAGAAACATACAAAACTCAAGTTTCTACTATGGACGTTTATTCTTTTTATGGTGACTGTAGTTGAACAAAATTCTCAATGTCTCTTGGGTATGTTCATTTTCCTTTTTGGTTCAGCAGTAAGTTAGGATAACAATGGTTTAAATGGTCATGCTCAAATCAGCCTTGTGCTGAGTTGGAACAACCAAGTCACTTCATGAGTGAGTAGGGCTGCCAAAACATGTCAGAATGATATTGCTGGGAAGTGGAAAGAGATAGATTGTGTCCTTTCTCTAAGTGGGGGTTATAAAATCATACATGTGACCCAAAACTCTTTCCACTTTCTTTATAAATTACATCATGGGAAAATGTATTTGTTTTTTTTATTCTTTATTATTATTTTATTTATTGGTTTTACTTCATTTTCCTACAATGCAGTCAGTGAAGATGATGACACAACATAATTGGGCAATAGCCAGGATGGATGTGTTGGGATTGCTATGAGTTTGAATTTGTTATCAGAAGGTTTTTATATTAAGATGGTTAGTTTATGGGCATGTTCACCATATTAATCCACAACAATATAGAATATAGACATTCAAAAATGAATCAATCACAAGGCAATTGGGTAAGGAACACCGATTATGAGATTTCGATAAAACAACATGCATTTATGTACAATTAATATACAATTTGAAAACTTGTAGTTTGATAATGCAAGAAATTGACCATTGGTAAATTGGGTTTCTTATTGATTTACAGTTTGAAATTGTTCAAGTGTTTAAGAACTGGTCAAACAGAGTTAAGTGGAAAATATTATTTATACAGAAATTTGTGTAGTTTGTATGCGTGAATAAAGTAGGAGTTTAATTCTTTAAATTCTCCAGAGTTGTTTACCTTGGATTGTTTAGATATTTGATTGAATATTTACGAATACTTGTTAGTAGTGAGTTATTATCACTTTTTAGTATTGTAAGAAATTGTTCCTGGTAGAGCAAAATGCTGCGTGTGTTGAGTCAGAGAAATTTGCACGGCAAAAATGTAGCTGGTTATGATTTTTACTGGCGTGGATTAGTTTGGCACTTCTCCAGGATGAAATTCTAACTGCCTGAATCAATCTGAACACTTCCTTTTTATTTGGTTCTGGAAGTAGGAATCAGCTCCAAACAGCTAGGCGCAAAAAGATATTTTGCATGAATTTGCCACAGTTTGAGCCAATGAAAAGTCTAGTTCACTGGAACTAGGGTGTTGATTGGATAATAGGTAATTTTGTGGTAGAGTGTATAATTCCAGAGGGGTGAAAAGGTATGTATGGACTATTCCATCAGAGGATTCCTCCAATGAAATCAACAGCCACATGTATCTAATCAAGGTGAGCCTTAAAGTTAGAGGATATCAGTAGTTGACCTGGAGAGGGATAGACTCTGCCAGGTCTACTTGCCCAAGACATTGCACACCCGAATGAATACCTCGCTGACCTTCAACCTCGATATATGGAGGAGACTGATCAGGTGCACAACAACCCTGCAACCACATATTGTCATGGGACAGAGGATTGTGATAATTGTTAAGCCAGAATAATTATCTTAATTGCATTCATATACAGTTGAGATAAAAAATAATAACAAAAAATAAAACATAATTATTGCTAAATTTCTATTTTTCAACACTGATAAAATGAATGCATAAAGACAAATTCTTTATATATGAAATTTACTTTAAGGTTCTCTTGTGTCCAGTTTATTTTTAGCTCAAATGATATTTTGCAAGAAATATGCAAATAAGATTAACTGTGGATTTATTTTTTAAATTAATCTTTCAAAATTAGGGTTAAGGAATCTTAGCACTCTTTTGTATAGGCATGGTGCTTATTTAATTTTTAAATAGAGTTTTGATGTTAAAAAGCAAAAAAAAAATAGAGTCCTATCCCCCCCCTTTATGCTTTTTTAGAATCAGTAGTCAATAGTTATTGTAGTAAACCACTTTTAATAAAAAACAAAAGAAAAACAGATTATTTAGAGCACAAAAACTATTTGTTGTGGAAGCTTTAACAAGGACATCTATTTTGGATAGAGTAGAAGTTGTGACAAATCTGTAAAATGAGAAGATGGTATTGAAATAACAAATGTCATTGACAGAGGTCAGCACAAAGGGTAGGTAAGAATTCAATCATAGGTCAGTTAACTTGGACAAATGAGTACAGACCTGATTGAATCAAGTAGAGCTGTGTGTATGTGAAGTGTTGAAAAACTGTTATCAATTCTGGTCCAATATAAAAGGCAATGTGGACCCTTGTTAGGTGCAGCAAAAACAGATTAATTGAAAAATTTGTTTTGTACTGATCTCTGATTTGCTAGAATGATAGTACATTAGGGTCCTCTTAAACCAAAAATTAATTCTAGACATTATGTAATGGAAATTTCTTCTTAAAACTCATGAGCAATGATATGCAAAATATCGTTGAGTATGAGTGGATATAAAAGTTTAGACAATATTTCATATTTTATATATTTATATTGCTTTTAATAATAATAATAATAATAACAGTAATAATAATAAAAACCCTGATTGATACAACACCAGACATGGCTCTCATGGCTTCTGATCTTAACTGATTGGAGGTGTTAATAGTTACATGTTTTGTCTTGGTGAATTAAGATGGGCCACAGTAAATATCCAATTCAGTACCATAGATTTGCTCGTCAGTTGCCTGACCATAACTAATTGTACATGTCCCCTGGGGGTTGGCACAATATGCATCTCTGTTCATGGTTGTAATGTAGTGAAGCATCATGGCTGAGTGTCAAGAAGTTAGTTTTTTTAAGTAAATCATGGTAAATGTTCTAATAATCATGGTAATTGTTCTCTTTGGTACCTACACTTTATGAATTTAATCACAGTACTAGATTGGTGATAAGGACTCATCATTTTACAGCTGAAATGGCTAGATGTAACCATAATTTCTATGCTAACAGTTCTATTGCACTTCTCACTTGTGGAACTCTCTTCCAGCTTATTGTTTCCCAGTCAAATTTGATCTTCAAAAATTTAAATGCAATGTCGATTGTTATCTTGTTTTTTAATTCCTGTTCTTTTATTTTTCACTCTCCTTAATATTGTTTTCTTTTTCTCATATTCTCTCATACTCAGCAACCCATTGCATCTTAGTGGTTTTTATTCCCTTGCTTTGAGTAAAATGATTATCAAAAAAAAAAGAAAAAATTAAAAAAAAAAATTTTCAAAGTTATCTTTGAAATGATTAAAAAAAACTTGGAGGTCACATTTAGATACTTAGGAATACTATTATTTGGAGATTGTCAGTAATTTCAGTTGTAGTTGGGGCCCCTAGATTAATTGGAAAAGGTTCCAATAGACTCATTGAAGGGAATCCTGGTAGCCCATGCCTTAAAGAAATACAAACAATTGTACTCACAAGTACAGCTCACACATTACAAAGAGCTTTATCTATGTAAAATGTGTGTGAGCTTAGTTTTTTTTTTTTTGGTGGGGTGGGAGTGGTGATCAGTGAAAGATGTCATGAAGCCATTTCTGATGTTAGATATTTGGTTGGGATCTGGAAGGGAATGTATATGCAACAGAAACCTAAGGAAATAATAATAATTATTATAATTATAATATATGAATATTAGAAATATCAACTTAAATTACTAGTCATTATTAGTTACATTGCACTATATTAAATAATTATTATTTATAATATTTTGATATATAGTAAGCAGAATAATGTTCTTAGAATGGTCCTTGAATATGTTGATTCAATGGTGATTACTACATCTCTTTCAGAAAGAAAGAATGATGTGAAAGGTTCTATTTTTTATATAAGTTTTTACTTAGAAAACGTTTACTACGCAGGTGTGTATTGGAGTGTGTGGGTTTGAGCAAAAACTATGAAGCAAGACAACTCCGTTCACCTTGATAATTCAAAAATAATAAATATCATAATAATAATATCGTTCAAGATGTTATTTTCTTGAATTGCAAAAGAGAAGTGATCACAGTATGTAGGAGGGAAGTGAGCAGAAATAAATCAAGGGAGATAACTACCAAAACAGAGTGACGTAATTTCAGGAGGCTGACAATCAGTCAGCCTTGGGGTATCGTTCGAATGGCTTACTGCAAAAGCATCTCTTCACATTTTTTATAAGGATCATCTAATCCTAAGTATTCTGTTGATCCTGACTGAGCGATGTTGCACATTCCTATCTGTTTTCGTTTAGCTTTGAAACAATAACCTACAATGCAACAAGCTCTAATTCTATGCAAAGAACAGTTTTCTTCTTCTTCTTCTTCGTAGTCGTTTCTAGTTTCTTCATCTTTTAAATAATTCTTGTTTCTGCTGAAAGAATGTCAGATTTGAGATGAAAATAAGAAGAACGAATAATAATAATAATAATAATAATACTGTCAACAATTCTTCAAGATTTTTACAGATATTTTCATTGCTTCTTATTATGTTATTAAATCACCTGACTTGGTAAGTACCCGAATTTTTTAATTTGTTTTTTTTTTTTTAATTTTAAAGGGGTCCCTTTAAAATGTAATAATTTCATTTATAATAAATGATTTATTCAATTCGCTTTTGTTTGATTGATTTTAATTCGATTTTTAAAACACGCAAATCGATCTTATCGGTTTTCGGTTCGCGTTTTTAATAACAAAAAAGACAATCTTTCGTTTTTCTTAATTTAGGTTTTAAATTTTGTTTTCAATTTTCTTCTTGATAATTCGTTCAGAATTCTTGAAGGAAATTTTGATAATACTTTATTTTTATTCAAAAGAAAACAGAAGGAAGAAAAAAAAGGAATAACGTGCTACTTTTTTAGTTATTCGTAAGTGAAAAAATAAATACAAATTTACATTTCACTTCGGTTATTTAATTTTAAGACGAACCTTTCTTATTTTATTTTTTACGATTTGACAGCAACTTCCAAGAAAAGAACTTATTAAAAAATAATTAACTTGCACTTACCAGCTTTACCAAGTCAGTAAATAGGAAATTTTCACTTTTTTTTTTATTATTTTTTACAACTAAGTAATAAAAATAAATGTGTACTTGAGCAGCAAGAATTCATTCATTTCAAATATTTATTTTTAAATTTAATTTGTTTGACTGACAAAGTTTCGGTTTCTCTTTTCATTTTTTTTTTTTTTAGTTTTAGTTTGTTTTTTATTTTTTACGGCAATTCATGCCGACTTGAATAATTGCCTAGACAAACCTTGTCATTTTTCTGTAAAAAATAAAAATTAATAAAATGTTTAAAATAGTCTAGGGTAATGAAATGATTTTTAACACAGCCCACGTCCCAAAACTTGACCATATGAACAACATAGGGCTTCTTGGTCGGGCTGAGTGCTTTTCAATACACCCTATTGACTTCACTTGTACACACACTGGTCAGAAAATAGAAATATTCAAAGCTAAAAATAAATTTAAAATAAATAAAAAGCTGGCCTTTACTTCCTACCAGTCTGAGTGATTTTAATTCAATTGTTTTCAAAACGTGATATTAAAAAAAAAACAAAAAAAACTCGTATAGCAACAAATTTCATCCCTTTTTCAACCTAGACTGACAAAAAATACTTTTACTTTTTTTAATTATTGTAAAAGAAAAGATCAGTCTTGTTTGCAACTTCTTGTCAACAACCTTTTTTTAATTGTTGCTTTTTTTTTGTTTGCGTTGCCTATTCATGACTCATGTAGATGTTGATGTATAGCGTGAGTCAATGTCATCGAGTTGAATTGAAACAATTAAATTCATCATCAACTATAATCAGAATTAGCCCTCCGCTTCTTTCTTAATCAACTAATTAATCTTTCTTTTCTTTATCCGATGATTCATCAGCACTAAAAGGTTATTAAAAAAAAATGCCGAAGAAGCAGGGATTATCTGATGATTGATTTCGTTTGTAAACGGCTAAAGATTAACAAAAAATCGCTTATGGTTTTAAATGTTTTTATTGACTGTTGCATTCATTTATTTTTTATTTTTATTATTACGTTTAGTTTTTACTACAAAAATCTGCTTTCTTTCCATTCTCTTGTTATCTTTTTTTACGTTTTTGTTCACCAAAATCTCTTAGTAATTAAATTAAGTTAATGAATTTCTTTTAATTTTCCTTATTTCTGTACAACCTCAGCTAAGAGAAATTTAAAAATAATACAAAATAAAAAATATTTTAGCCACCCGACAAAAAGTGGGGTTTGTTTGTTCGTATGATGATCTGTCTCCTTAAAAAGGTTTTTTTTTTTTTTTTTTTAAATAAGCAAATAAAAATATTTAAAACATCGAAATAGTTTTTTCAGCATTTTTTAAAAATGCATTTTTTATTTATTTATTTTATTTAAATTATCCATCCTTGAAAAAATGAAGATTAAATTTTATTTTATTGTCTCATCATGCACTAAAGAATGTAGTTCCTTTCTTTTATGGTTATTTTCGGCCTGTAAAAAAGAAGAGTAATTAAGAAGAATAAAAAAGTATTCATCGCAAAGAAAGGAAAGCAAATTGTCATTCTCTCACGTTGGTAGTTATTGTCATAAATCTAATTATTTCGATTCCTACTGTAGTATTGGTCAATTTTTGTTTATGTCAACCTTTATTATTTTTTTAACAGTATAGCATCCCCCTCCTACATCAGTATTTAGAGATTTTAATAAATTAAATAGAAACACGAGAAGACAAAGAAAAAAAAACTTTTCAAAGTGCACTGATAGTGACAAAAAAGCCCACTATTATTAATCAAAACAACTTTATGCAGCAGAATCACATGATGGTCTGATAAAAACTCTGGCATTTTTGTGACAAATGATTTTTTTTTTTTTTACCCATTGTTTTTTAAAATAGTTACTCAACTGAACGAGACATGTTTTAAATTAAAAAATTTAATTTAATTAATTTTGTTTTTATACTACAACTAACTGAATCTTCCTTTTTTTTTTTTTTTTTTCAACTTTCATTCAATACAATCAACATGCATCAAATATGTTTGTTTATTTTTGTTTTTTGTCTTGAAACAAAAAATATTTTTTAAAAATCTAATTTTTATAACTCTCTTGAATTTTGTGTTTTATAATATTTTTTTTTATTGTATGCAAAGCGATTTTTTTCCAAGATTTTTGTAATTTAAATCCACAGAAATTATTTTTCATGTACTTATAAAATCTGTTCTGGAGAATTAAAACAAGCAACCATACTTGTAGTATTCCCGAGGAAGCGTCGTCTTGTAGATTTTATTGAGTGATTAACTGTCAGATGGACACTTTACCCTGGAAATCAAGTGTATTGTGTGTAGTGTATATAAACACCCGAGGTTCTAAAATGATTATCCATTTGGTATTTATGGGTAGAAAATTGCATAGATAGTAGTAGGTATGTTAGCAAGTCTTGTGTTTATGTAATTAGTGAAAAGAGATCTTGTTGTGACTTGTAATCGTTTTTACGCCTGAGTATAATAACACAGAAAAAAAGAAAAGGAACAAAATTCGAAGAATTTCGTATTTTTCAGAACTCTTTTCAGTTTTTAAAACACTGATAGCATAAAGAACTTTTGCCTTATGATCAATAGAGCAATGTCAGTTTAAGGCAAGGGTCATAAATTTTTATTGAACAATTTTTATTCCAATTCAATTTTCATGACTGAGATCATAAAATCGATAAGAGTCAGTGTCTATTCATTGTTATGCAGTGCACAAAATATCATGTTACATTTTTTACTTTCATATCTGAGTGTATGCCAGATATGCCTTTCATATTTTGCATACATAAAGTAAGTTTTTTAGATTGTTTTCAATTTTTGTCACTCAAAAATAATTTCAATTACACCATGACTGATATATCAAGTGATAGAAAAATTTAAACTTTGAAATTACAATACCCTCAAACTGTTCACAGAAATATAGGATTTCATAAGAATTAGATAATTTTTAATGGTTACTTAGGCAAGTGGATTTTGATAAAGAAATTTACTTCTTTACTTAAAAATGTAATGAAAAATACATTTCTTTACAACAGGTGTTGTTTAACTGTCAATTGGGTTCAGATGTCAAATGGATATTCAGTCATTTTTCTGTAACCAATGATGAAATCCTAATTAAATTTATGAGCAACTCATGGAACACCTAATGGTTGATCAAAAGCAACAAAACCTGATATTACACACACTGGCAAAAATAAATTCCCAAGTGTCTGGAATGAGGAGTTAATGCTATTTAAATTATTTACACCTGGACTATTGTCATCATCTTTGTTGTTATTATCACAATATTTTGGCTATTGTGCCCTCTAATTTTCATAAATGTATGTCAATTTGGGTAACCTTCAGGGATTTTCGAACTGAATTCTTTGTTTAATCCCTGGGAATTGATTGTTCTCTTTCTGCTGGCCAGGATATCTCATCTAGTTCTTATTTAGTACTGTTCAGTTATTGCTTGCTCTGTTTCCTTTAACTCTGTCTGCACAAGCTGCTTGAGAATTGAACTCAAATTACTATGTCACTAAATTCAGTAAAGCTGGAGTAACATTGAAAAGCCAAAATTAGGGTGTGAGACAATGAAATCAAGCATGGCTGATCATGTATGAAAGGAAAAGTATAGTCACCAAGCCCTGTAGAATGAAGTAAAAATACTAGACAGAGAAGAACATTAGAGAGTCAAACATCTGAAAGAATCAGCGCATATGCTAGGCTATGAGGATCCCATTAGTAGGCTTAGCAGAAAAATAAATACAATAAGAGAGCCATTAATAAATTAAAAAGCAATAACAGCAAAGTTTCAATAGCAGCAGCAGTAAGAAAATCCTCTGTGAATGCAGTCAAGTGTAAGAAGCATCAAGAACAGTCTCATCAGTAAGTAGATTAGGTTTAAGGCTCCAAGTTTTAAAGGATTAAAATAAAAGCATTGGTTTGTGAATTTTGTGAGTTCAATCTCTGGGTCAGGTAGTGCAGACACACTCAATGAAAACAGGGCAAGCAGTAATAAATAAGAACTATTTTTAGACATAGCAGAACAAAAACAATCTACCTCCATATATTAAATAAAGGGTTCTGTTCAAAATTCCTTGAAGGTTACTTGGATTGGCACAATAGCTGAAAGAAACATGAGAATAACAATAAAGATGAGGACAATAGTCTGAGTGTAAATAGTGTAAATATATTTCCCAACATTAAAACACCTTCAAATGACTGGCAACATTTTAGTAAATGAATAATAAATGAAACCTGCTTTCTGTTCCAGTTTCTTAGTTGATTGTGTAGTAAAAAAAACATCCTATTTGCTTTGTGTTGTTTATTTTACTGAAAGATTTTTCATTCAGTTCTATTTAACTCTATTCTGACTATTTAAAAAAAAAAATTTTGGTATTTATTTAAAATAGTACTGAAATATGAATGTAAAATTTCATAAAAATTGATTCTGTCATTCATTAAAAAGATTATAATTACTGGAATTCTGTATTTTTTAGCAAAATTCATATTACAACATTACTTATATTTTTCTTTAAACTTTTCTGTGTATATGTAGGTCTCTATTTAATTTAAGTATTAATAAAACTCTTTTTAACATGCTTCATGACAAGGTTGTTAGATCCAATTAACACAAAAATTTCAATTGTTTTTGTGTGTGTGTGTGTATATATATATATATATATATATATATATATATATATATATATGTGTGTGTATGTGTTATAATTATTTTCTTTTTAAAAAATATGATTCCATTGCAATACAGAAACTTCTGTGTTTCAAAACTGAAACTAAAGTTGTAAATTTAATTATAAAAATTAAACTTAAAATCCAGAGTTTCGTTCCACTGTCAAGCAATGTTAGGAATAACTTCCTAAGAAATTTACTTAATTTATAAGCGCAACCTTAATATTTTGGGTTGTTATGGTTAAGGAAAATTCAATCTATTTTGATTAGGGGTGGTTGGGTTTAAATTTAGACAACTTATGTATCAAATGTAGGTTACTTAGAAAGTCGGGTTAAGTTTAGGTGGGGTGGGGGTGCCTGCTCACACACATATCCATCCGTTATTCAGCATGTCGTCTGGGCTTTCAATGACCAAAAAAAATTTTGGCATTTTTATTCATCCGCTTAATTCATATTTTTATACACAAAGATTTTCTAAAAGGGTCATTTAAGTATGTGTAAGTCATATTTTTAATATTTAAATTTTATTCTTACTGATATAAGTACCATTCCTCCTAATAACTAAATGACTGTGTGGTATTTTTAAAATAAATATATTAGAATTTAATTACTATATATATATATATATATATATATATATATATATCACACACACACACAGCATATGCATATTATTTGTGTTATACAACTGAAATCTGTGGCTTTGGTGTTTTTCTTATTCTGAAACCATTTAATCTTTTCATCTAATATTCTAGGAAACATACATTGACAACAAATAGCGTATAAAAATATCAATAAGTTGTAAACATGATATGTAACAATATATTTTTTTTTTTTTTTTTTTTTTTTTTACTAATGTTCACCTTATACAAGGCCACTCAAGGTAGAGGGTTACTTGGTGGAGTTGTATTAGTGTAAGAAAGGACAGGTATTAGGTATACAGAGCTGAAGGAACTCAAAACCCAATACTAAACAAGAAACAAATCTCTGCTCCTGTTCATAAGACTGAGGAGGAGTGTGAACCGGGCAATTTTTTTTTTTTTTTTTTCTTTTTTTCTTTTTTTTTTTTTTTCTTTTTTATTATTAGTATGACCTAAAATTGATTTAGTTTGAAACCAGTTTATTTTTCATTCTTTTTTGAATAAATTGTAACTTTCTTTTTTTCTTAGCTATCTTTATTTTTTAAAACTTCTCTATTTCATCTGTTGCACTATGGGGATCATTTTGTTGGAACTGAGAATTATTAAAAATTATAAACAAAAAAAAAAAAAAGAAAAAAAAAAGGAAACTAACTTTATCATTTTTTAAAAGTTATAATAAAATAAACCATAATATGTACATTTTAATATTGAAATAAATATCATCCATAGAATTTGTGTGTGTGTTGTTGGAATCACCAGAACAAAACAGAAGACTAAATTTGTCTATTACAATGAAATTGAGCTGAACGGTATCATTTGTTTAAAATCATTACTGCCATTAATTTTCAAAATAAATCGAAACTTCATTTTCCATTTTTATTTCTGAAACATTAGCTTGTAAAATTTTTATATGTGGAAAAAGTTTATAGATCTCATTCCAGAAGATAAGTACAAGCAAAAAGCTCCCTCCCCCAAATTGTGTATTTAAAATCAAGACAAAAAATTGTTTACAGTAGGATAAAATATTTAAAGAAATGTTAATTTTTGTAAGATCAAATAAAAAATGGGAAATCCGGAATCTTAATATCAAATTTAGCCCTTCTCACTTGTATTCTCCCTACCCCCTTCCTCCAACTTTTTACATTGTGTCACCCTGGTTGTATTTATCATAAATTAATTGATCGATTTATATTTTTTTTTCTTTTGAACTGTTAGTGATATTTTGGCAATTTACACAGTTTTATCTTTAGAAAACTAAATCCTCAACTTCGTTTCCACTCTTTGGAGTTTGTGAGCCAATAACATTTAACTAATGCCTAGGGCATAGAACCATTGTTACTTAGACAGCATTTCTCCATTGCACTAAGTTAAGGGCAAGCTTTTGTTGCTTGCAGCATCAAGTGGGAAACCAGGGCTATGTTTGGATGATCTATCTTTGGTTATGTGCTCCATACCTCCTTCACCCACATATTATGTTTGTCCTCATGGGATGGTTAATACTATCAGGGATAAAATGTCTTGCAAAGTAGTAACAAAGGACTGATGGAAGTGAAAGAGAATAAAAAGATTTTTGAAGGAACTTGAAACCCAATAATAGTATAAATTTCAGAGTTTAGGTGGAAACATTAAAAGTAGAATTTAGAAGGAACAAGAGACTCAATACTAAATAAGGAATAAACCTCTACTCTTCAAAAGACCAGGGATGAGTGTGAGCCTGTTATGGAGAAAAAAATAAATAAATTGTAAAAATTTCAGAGTATAGGCAGACATTAGAAGTTTAGAGTTGAAATAGAATTTAGAAGGAACCAGAAAACTAACCATAAACAGGAAACAAAGGATAAACCTCTGTTCAAAAGACCAGGGAGGAGTGTGAACCAGACAATAGGTGAACCTCTCTACTCCTGTTGTAAAGAAAAAATAAAAATAAATAAATAGTAAAAATTTCAAAGTTTAGACAGCGACATTAGAAATGTAGAGTTGAAATAGAATTTAGAAGAAACTGGAAAGCCAATCCTAAACAGGAGACAATGGATAAACCTCTACTCCTGTTCAAAATTTACTGCAACTTATTGTATCATATTTGCTGTTGATTATAATTTAAAAAGTTGGCAGGAATATTTTAAATTTAAACATGAAAATATTTAAAAATTTTTTCTCCTCATATTTATCAATTCTTTTTTTTTTTTTTTTTTTTTTCAAGCGTTCTTTCAAGCAGAGTTTATTTATTTAAATGTTTGTAGCGTGTCTCAGCACGGATTAATGCTTAGTGAGGCTAGCCTGATTGATGATTATTGTTGAGTAATGAGTTCAATCCTTACTCAATGCCTCAGACAAAATTCAGCATTAAGTGACCTGAGAAACCCAACCAATCAAATTCATTTAAATTTATATAATATACATGAACAGCAGTATCTCAAAAAGAAAGATTCCAATTGAGACAAAATTATTGAATACAAATAGTATAAAAATCAAACTTAAATTTGTATAGAAAATGAAAAAAAAGTTTTGATTTGTTTTAATTATCAATTGTCAAACTATATTATAATTATCAATGTGTATTTATTTATTTATATATTTTCTGTCTCGTTTGTAGTGAGAAGGAAGGTAAATTAACTTCAGTTACTAAATTTATGAGTGATTACTTCCCTTAGTTCCTTTATTCCTACATTTCTTAGATTGCAGTCTTATTTGTTCAAGCCTTTTGTGTGAGGCACTCAGATACATTTGTCTATTAAGTGATCATCTTGGTCTTGAAATAGGCTTTGTTGTTGCTGTCTTTGTTTTTCTGTTACTCATCTTTTTTCTTCCAAGAGATAGTTTCATTTTACTGTCATATTAAGCACATGAAATTTTTAACGTGAAAAGCTATTGAGAAAAAGAAATTTTTATATAATGCCAGGAGTAATCATTGAAACATAGATACAAATGCATTTATTTACAAGTAACAATTACTTTAAAATGAGTTATCATTATTTACACTATTTACTATTATCCTCATATTTTGGCCATTGTACCTTCTGGCATTCATCAGGTATATGCTGGTCTGGATAACTCACAGGGAATTCCAAGCTGAACCCTTTATTTAATCTACAGGAAGAGAATGTTCTCGTTCCACTGCCCATGTCTAGGTATATCTCATCTTGTTCTTTTTCTTAGTACTTAGTTATTGCTCATCCTGTTTCTACTGAGTCCAAATACCACACTGCCCAGCCCAAGGTTTGAACCTGCAATTACTATGTCAGCAAATTAACAAACTAATACTTTAATCCACTGGGCTACTGTCTGCATGTAAATAGTGTAAATAATAATTGTGTATTTATTATAAATAACTTTCTATAGAGAGGAACTAAAACTATTTATCAGGTGTAATATTTTCATTGTCTAATAAACAAGATATTAAACACTGAGCACTCAATTAGTAGTATTGGATTGGCCATAATCCCTGCAGTTTATAAATAAGATATTTTCTTTTTCAATGCTGACTGTATAGACCAATCTATTTACCATTTTTGTTCTACTAACCTTATTTACAGACAATCATTTTTTCCTGACATTTTTTACTCGATTGTTCCATAGCTTATAAATAAGATGCACAAACAATTTATCAGACACTTTGAACCATTTAAATAATGTATAGTTTAAACATAAAATATTATGTCTAATCTTTAATGTAACATTATTTACTTTTTTTCGTCAATAGGAATAGATAGGTTCACCTATCATCCTCTTCACACACCTCCATTGTCTTTTGAACAGAAGTAGAAGTTTATCTTTTGTTTCCAGTTTATGATTGGATTTTCAGTTTCTTCTAGAGTCTAATTCGACTCTAGACTTTTAACATCTCCACCTAAAGTCTGAAATTTTATTTACTATTTATTTTTTTCCTCAATAGTAGATAGGTTCGTTTATTGCCCGTTTCACACACCTCCCTGGTCTTTTGAAAAGGAGTAGAGATTTATCCCTTGTTTTCAGTTTAGGATTGAATTTCTGGTTCCTTCTAAAGTCTTTCTCATTCTCACTAGCCCCTTGCAACTTAGTGGAATTATTGGCTTGCTTGGGGTGAATAGATTTAAAAAAAAATTACTCTTGACTATAAAGTCATTTACTTGACTGTAATAAAATAAAAATATCAGTCAATGAAATGTGTACATTGTTTTGGAACATGGTTTATGTGTGTATGTATATTTAAATTTAAGAGGTTACATGTTGAAAGTGCAAATGTTGTCAGACAAATGAAAGTGATGAATGACACACACACACACATATAATATATATATATATATATTCATTCTAGTTTTTTACCATTCTTCAACTTAGTTTCATGCAATAGCAAACATCAGGTAGTAAAATCTTTACTACCTGATGATTGCTGCCAAATGAAATTTGAAGTTGCAAAAGAGTAATAAACTAGAATTTAACATGCATAAGTTGCTAATAGTATGGTGTATATACAGGATGTACCAGCTATTTGAGAACACACATTTAGTGGGCCATAAAAGGAAGCTAACCTAATCTAACGTTATATAGAATGCATCTATCAGGTTATCCTAATTTTTGAAACTGCTCCCAGGAGATGATCTTAGGACTATAAATACTCTGCGATAATTTTTTATCACTCTCTTTTCACCTTATGTAAACCTCTCATGGAGAATGCATTGCCTTTGGGAAATACATGTACAATCCACACACACATTCACTCACTACACATACTTTAGACCAAAAAGGTTTTCACATTCATTTAACACACACATCTTTATCACTTGCAACCCTTTATTGTTAATACATTATCATTTGTTTGTACATATATATTGGTTCTTGTCATTTCTTTTCATTTATTTACATGGACTCACATCCTGAATCTGCCATGTTTGTTGTGGGTATTTCAGGAGACACACATGTTTATCTCTCAATGCATACACTGGCCCACAACACATCAAATTTTTTATTTTTCTTTCATATGTATTAAGAGCATTAACCTGGTAGCTTTCAATATGACATAGTAAATGAAAAGTCATGAAGTGCCTGTGGCACTTGCTGTCAACAAGAGTAGTTCAGAGATAGCTTCTTGAGAGTGGTCAGATCCTTTATGTCCCAGGTCAAGGACAAGTTGGAAATATGGCTGATAAATACCATATACTCATGTATCATGCAACCTTTGAACACCTAATTTTGAAGCTAATTTGACTACAGTAAATGGATATATAGTTTGGTCAACGGCGTAACCAGTGCCAGAAGTACATATGCTAATTTTTTTATATCATGTATGAAATATAAAATTAGCTTCAAAATAAGGACTTCAAAAGTAGCATGATATGTGAGTGGATACAGTATATGTCATCCATGGCCAAGAGAAAGAAATCTCCTAAGTGGTCAGGATGATTGAATTAATTTGGAAGGTTTAGGACATCTTCAATCTGACACCAGCAAATTGATAAGGGCTATTGCTGAACAGCTGAAGGTAGTAGTCCACATATGATGCCAAGAACATCAGTACCTAGTTCTGCATGCTGAATAGATGAAATTTTATGTTCAACAAAACCTGAGAGAACCATGTGATATGATCAAAGTGCTTACTGAAGAAGTTCAAACACTAAGGAACCTGGCAATGCTCCAGTTCCCTACCAATCAGAAGAACTTTGACTAGAAGGTGATGAGGAGAAATTACAGATGACTTTCTATACACACTGTCTATGATGGTGCTAGAGGTTGTGACAAACAAGGGCTATGTCATGTAGAGCTTCAGGGACAGTGGTTTAGTCTACTTGGATCAAAGGAATAACCCAGAGGTGGCCATATGCCTTCCCACATGGTCCAGGGCAAGCTCACTGAGAATTTTCATAATCATAATAATTCATAGATATTTTCATTATCATAACAATCATGTTACCTGTTTTATTGAATAATCTTCCTCTGTATTTTCCTTCTAAATTGAACATGTGTACAAAATTGTTTGAAGAATGACTGATTTTACTCTGTAATTTATTCTCAATTATCAGGTGCACCCAATATACACACATTTTCATTGTTAATAACATGACATAGATACATACATACATACTGTTGTTGTTTGATGGCCGGGAATTCACTTCAGGTCAACCTGCTGATGCACTTGAGTTCTTTGATAGCCTGATGTGACATTGAGTGCACTATTTTAGCATCATACCGCACTACCAGTATGAGGCACCAAATATGCATTGAATTCACAACTTAGCAGATTTGTACCCAAAATATTTACTACTAAGCCTTATCCTGGCACAGGGCTACTAGTGTGAGGCACACAGTGAACATTAAATTTCTTATAATAGTAATAGTACTTCTTATATTGGCCTAGTTATTGGATCCCACAATGAGAAATGAAACTTATGGTCTGTGATTCCTTAGGAGGTTGTCTTACTATGACAGCATCATTACTAATTTGACTACAGAGACTTAACTAGGAAGTAGCACTCAAATAAGCCATAGACTCTTGGGTGCTAAATAAAGGTTCCCTCCCTTGCTTGTTAATCCACCCTCAAGCTTACTACGGATCTTCCTATTGCTTATTAGTAAATGAGGAAGTGATTGAGGAGAAAAAGAAAAGTACCAGTCAGCAAGACAAGGAAAATGAACATTAGCAAATATTTTTAATTTCCTTAACGCATTTTAGATATTATTTTCAGACATTGTTGGATATACTTTATTTATTTGTTGGCTATTGATGGACATTTATTTATTTTGTAATGTTGGCAAGACTTCAGGAAATATTTTTGATTTTGTTAAAAGCATTTGATTAAAAGGCACTGATAGACATTTATTTTAAGGTTTATTTCTCTGAGTTTTTTTATAGTTTGAAAGACTTGTTTTTAATAATTTCTCAGCCACTCTATTTGTTGAACTTCACCCTCCCACCATTTATTAGATTTTGTCATTTTTTTTTTCTACAAGCTTTCCCATTTATTAGATTTTTCTATACTCCACACTTATAATGATTTCTCTATTTATTTGGCACTTAGAGTAGCTGTATTACTTCTGTGACAGTCATAGTTCATCAGTAAAACGGTGATTATTCTATGTAAATTTAAGTTTTATTTCTTTTCTTACACTTCTTGCCTGTAGAAATCTTTTATGGTTTCTTGCTTCCCTGCCATCTAAAATCTTCAAAAATTTAAATGCAACACTAACTGCCTTTCTAAAAACAAGCTTCCCAGTTTTTTATCTGTCTTCCTGAAACTTGTTCTTTTTATTGTCCTTTCTCCTCACTTAAGTCTTCTCATTCTCTTTCACTCACAGTAACCCCTTGCATCTTAGTGGCATTATCATGCTGCTTGGGTTGAAATGATTAAAAAATGAGAATTAGTGATAAAACAACAGATAACATGAAAGAAGAGTAAAAAAAATTAATAATGATAATGCTTTATCTAAGACATTTTTGGATTAAAATTGTTAAAAATTGTAGACTGTTCTTTAAGCATCTTAATAAGGCAAACTAAAGATACACTGTAAACTGAAATATTTTTAAGTTATATAAACATCAATTTGGTTAATGACTATTTATTTTAATTTATTCTGTAAAATTAAAGTTTATCCTTACAAAACTTATAAATAGTGCATGCAAATGGTGTGGGCTACAGTATTACAGGACGATTATTTTATTTAATCCAATCATTCTTATCAAATCATGAAAGAAGGTCACTCTGAATGGGCTCACTTCCAGATCCTTTCACATGAACACAGGTGTCTCCTAAGGCTCTATCCTGGGCCCTACACTGTTTCTGATCTTCATCTTCCTGATGTCATCCGTTCTCAAGTAGGCATTATACTGATGACACTACCATTTATTCCATTGTGACACTATTTAGCTATGGTAATTGGCTAACTAATTAACCATAGAAATTAAAAACAGGAAAGACAAGGCGAGAAAGAGCTATATCAAAAGATAGACTGAGCGATGTTAAAAAGATTTGATTTTATTTACAAAGAAAGATACTTTTCACACGAGACAGAAAATCTGTAAGAAAAAGTGAGATATGAGATTCTTTCAAAACTGATTAATGTCATGGTAAGGGAATGATGCGCCAAGGGAAACAGAATTCAGAAAGAAAAACAAAGCCAGCCGACACATGGCAGTCATAAAAAAATTTTGGCTTGAGACAACAGTGATACAGACAGAGAGAATCGATATTAGTTATCTTTCAGAGATATCATTTAATTTTGATTCCTGGGTCCAACGAAGGGAAATCATCTGGTATGTGTTAGAATTTTGGCATGAGGAAGAAAATCGTGGAGGAAATTATTATTATTACTTTTTCAAACTTTTGACGTCAGACACAGCGTCGTCAAAAATGGGTATCTGATGATAAGAAGATTTTAAGGCATGAGAAAAATAAAAAATTTGATTCTCAGGTAAACACAGACCCCCAGTTAAAAGTTGACTTAGCAGAGAAGCCAGATGTCGGGTTTTGACAGTGATTGATGAGTCAGTAGAGAGACCTGTCTAAGTGAATTTTGGGTGTCCCCAAAAGAAAGATGTGATAAGAATTATTTGGCAATCTGGGGTTTGTGAAAAAAATGTTTTGGCTGATGGAAAAAGAAAAAAAGCATTTTGTAAACAAAATTCTGGATAATAATTTTAAGAGGGCCAGTCTAGCTACACCCACACTGCCGAGAGATCGTTGGTCAAGTGGTAGCATTGGTGATAGGCAGAGTTGAATGTATGAGAAAGGTGGAGAAGTTGTTAACACCCACTGAGGGGATTGGTATGAGATACCAATGTGAGAGAGGAAGAGTCTAGGAGGATAACTCTCCTCCGACATTCCCTCACGGACGAGGGAGAAACCTCCGAAATGGAAAGTGATTAATCTTCCAAAAATGGGAAGTAATTAATTTTCCTGGCCTAAGAACAAAGAGAATTCTTGTTGGGAATCGAGAATTATCGAGGAACCCAAACCACGTCAGTCCCCACACCGGGTTTTGGTCGGTATCCATATAAACAAATGTCTCCAGGCAGTTTCAGTTGGAGTTCAGTTCTGGACAGAGTGTTGCCTCGCAGAAGCTGACTGAGAGATTCCATGTCCTTTTGACTTCAACTTCCTACCAAAAGCAAGTTATATTGATGAACAACTTAAGATACCAAAACTCGCTTAAGGAACGCAAAAGTGTCACAAATCCATAGAAGCGGGCTGGGAGAGAAACACACTCCTGTATATAACAGACGGATAAAGATAATTTGTTATTTCTCAATATATTTGAACCTCCTGAGTTTTGTTTTATAGCTTCTTTTACTTACGCTTGTGTGATATCACCTTCACCCTGGATTCAGCTTGCACTATGGCCCAACGCCTGATTGATTTTGTCTACCTAAGATCAAAGTCACAACGTGGGTAGGTTAGACTTGAGATCAAAGTAGTTACTTTGGTAACCAGACGTTGGAAGTGAGCTGGGAACGACAAAGCTGGTATCGAACCAGGAACGACCAGATTGACCAGGACACAGGCTGGTGGCAGTGACAAGGAGTCAACCCCAAACGCTGGTGGAAGAAACCTTACAGTTTCGCACCACAACTGGGAGTTGACCATGGACCGACAGCGCAGTGTCACATATTGGCGTCGCAACCAGAGGACGTCACATATTGGCGCTGTGACCACCATAGGGTGTCACACTTGTCTCAATAGCAAATCCATCAAAGCTGACAAAGTTAACCTGGCCAGTGCTCTTGAAAAGTAACTCTAATCAGTGGTTAACTGGGGCAGGATATGGCTTGTATATTTGAATGCCTCCAAAACTAAGCTGCTCTCTTTTAACCACCATAGAGAAACTTCCCTGCTCGCCATCAGCATAGCTGATGCTTGACTCCTGGAGAGCATCTCAGTGCTCCTTCTTGGCCTCACATTTTCAATTGATTTGAAGTGGAACAACTACATTGAATCAGTAACTGCATCTACTGCAAGGAAAGTTGGTTCATTGTGTCATTCCAGAAGGTTTTTCTTGTCCAAGTTCATCTTGCACATTTACAAATCTACTATTTAGCCGTGCATTGAATACTGTTACCATATCTGGTTTGCTGCTCCTGCTATTCATCTTGAGGTTCTTGACAAAATCCAAAGAAGGCTCTGCAATGTAATCGATCCTGATTTGGCATTTCAACCAGTCACTTTCTCACAGATGTGATGTGGCTTCTCTCTGTCTTTTCTTCAAATATTTTCATGGTAACTGCTCTGATGAGCTTTTACCCCTGGTACATTGACTACATGAATTTAAGCGTGCTACTAGATTGGCATTTAGGACCCACCCTTTTAATGTTGAAATAGTTAAATGTAATTGCCACTTCTACACCAACAGTTTCTTTGCTTGAACTTCCTGACAGCGGAACTCCCTTCTGTTTACTTGCTTCCCTGTAAACTACAATGTTCAAAAATTTAAATGCAATGTCAATCGCCATCTTCTGTCGTCTTGAACCCTGCTCATCTTTTATTCTTTCCCCAAACCCCACTATACCCAGTATTTTCTCCCACTTTCACTCTCTGTAACCCCTTGTGTAATAGTGGCATTCCTGCCTTGCTTGAGGTGAAATGATTTTTAAAAAAAAAGCGCTAATATGCAAGAAAATTTAAACTAGAAATCATGATACATTTTTCCAAACCAATATGGATTAACTGATGACTGTTCAGATTGTCTCTTTTCTCTATTTATAAAATCTTTTGAAAAATATACAAATAATTTCCTTAAAGATAACCTCCTTTATTGCTGGGTAGCCTAAATATTTTATTTTGTTTTTGGTGTTAGGTGACATAATGTATAGATGATAACCCTGGAGACTCTAGGTTCACAGCCTCACCACACTCTGTGTTTTAGCTGTGGTTTCTGTAACAGGCAGGTTTTTATAGGGTAGGTTAGCCAGCTCTACACTCAACTAGTTTTGAATTCACTTGTCCTTATCTGTCTGGTTGCAATCCAAGATAAGGGAGAAGGTATTTATATGAAGGCAAATGCAGTGGCCATGGCTAGAATTTGAACTTGATATGCCAGTACCACTTTCCACATTAATAACTACTATGGTATATGCACAACCTTAGATGGCATTAGGAGCATTAAATTTCAACTTCATTGAAAATTATCACTTTTTTAATTATTTTCAAATTTCATATAGATTTATGGATTCTAACATTAAAAATGGAAGAAAATGCAAAGGAATTTCAGTATATTATGTTTTTTTTTGTTTTTAATTTTAAGAAAAGTAAAAATTTTGCAGTTTATGGGGAATGAATGTGTGAATGATCAAATTTGTTGAAAGTGGATTATGACATTTCATGGTGAATCATGCTCTATGGCCAGGTAAATCAGCTAGGATTGATTGTGATCAATTTACGTGGTAAATAACAAAAGGGAGGTTCAGATCACAAAAAATCATGTCTGAAGTCATAATTCCAAGGGTTAAAAGTCAGTCTTACAATTTAATGTCAGAAAATGTTGGGTGTGTAAATCAAAAGGTTTTTAAAAAAATTCACATCCCAACCCACAACTTCCTTCTTCACTCACGAAGGTGTCCTGTCATCCAAAGTAAAGTTCTTCTATTGGGGGTAAGAAAAGTTGTGATTGGTTGAGACTGGTAGGGATGTTCAAACAATTACCATATTTCAGGACTTATTGAGTGATGGCAACTGGATTATTTACTACAATGTGAAAATGTTATAGCTCAATCCTAGCGGTTATATTATTGTCTTGACTGACTCCAATGGAACTCTTCTTGCTCATTTTAAGTTCTTTATTTAAGGCGTCTTGCCTAGTTCATTTGTGTTACTGGAGGTGTCTTATTTACTCCACAACATACCCCCCTGCCCTTCTGAAGTTTTTTTTCTCTAGTAAATATTTTATATTTTGATATTCACCCACCTCCTCTTTCTGGCAAGTTTGTCACATATTGAGCTTTGTATTTCTTTTGTTTTGGGTCAACCTCTAGTTTTTCTGTATGTTTCCTTTTTCTGGTAATCATACTTTTATGTTCAATGAATTCTTGGGTGGTGGGGGTCATCAAAAATATATAGTATTTACATAGATTCTGCCTTTCTTGTGGGCCTTTCTTCAGTAAACATTTTCTTTAACTGATTCCAATGCCTTTTGTATTCCCATTTTTTTCCTTTTACTATATATATCATTTTTCCAATTCATGACCTTATTATGCCATCTTCCCACATTTCTTTTCCATTTTTATATACTCTGAAAAACACATTTTCAACAATTTTGAAAAATTTTGTGTCCTTTTCGTTATCTGTTCTTATTCTTTTTTGATCTGGTAACAATTTGTTGAACACTGACTTATTTTTCTTGTGAACATCAATTCTGCCGATAAGATGCCTGTAGGTGCATTAGAATTTGGCAAAATCCAGTATACTCTCAAGAATTTTTGTACTGCTTCTTTGCTCACCTTTTCATTATTTGCTTTTTTCAAAGATCTCTTAAAAGTATCCACAAACCGTTCAGTTTGTCTGTTTGACCTTGGATGAGTGGGTAGTAATATGTTCAATCAAGAACATTTTACAAAATTCTTTAAATTCATAAGCAGTGAATTGTGTATCTTATCCAAGACTGACATCTGGAATGCCATATCTTGCAAACAGTTGTATAAAAAAAATTCACTGTAATTGTGGAAGTTGGTTTTTTGCACTTTTTTTCAGGACATTTAGTAATCCATTTGTTGGACCTGTGAAATCTATGTGCAGTCTTGACCATGAAGTATCTGTCTTTGGCCAAGGTTGTAATTTTGCGGTAGGTGATTTTACTGCTAGAGCACAACCTGCTGTTACTAATTTTTCATTGTCTTGATCCGTTTTGGTCTGGTATACATAGCTTCTCATAAGAGACTTCATCCTTGAAATTCCTGGATGTCCACTATGAAATTCATTTGATATCCATTTTTATAATATGATAGGTATAACTACTTTCTGTGCCAACATCAGTACTCTGTCACATAGCGAGTAAGTGTTCAAGTTTGGATTATGTTCTAAAAATCATCTATCCATCTTTTAGTCATGTTTTTTAATTTTCAAAATAAACATGTCTTGTACTGCTTTTATTTTTATTTCTTCTGGGGTAACTGGTAGTTTGTGTATTACATTGCATAATATGTTTTTAATTTCTATTTCACTTTTTAATGCTGCAATAACAGTATCCTTCAACAGTTTTTATTTTTTGGTATCAATCTTAATAAACCATCAGCATGTCTTAATTTTTTGGATGGTTGGTATTCCATTCTGAAATTGTAATTTAAGATGATGATACCCCATCATTGTCATCTATTCACTGTATGTGTAGGAATTCTTTTTTTTTTTTTTTTTTTTTTTGACCATAAATTGATAATAGAGGTCAGTGGTCTGTCTTTAAATGAAAATTCTTTCTGTGTATAAATTTGTGAAATTTCTTTTCACTGCAAATATTATTGCTAATGCCTCTTTTTTAATCTGGCTGTAGTTTTTTTTTTTTTTCTGCTGGTAGTAGTGAGCACAAAGCATGTTTGAGAGCTTTCATGTTATTACCATCATATTTATATAGATTTACTGCTCCTATACTATAGTCACTAGCATCTAAAGCCAATATAATTTCTGTTTTTGGATCATAGTGCACTAATGATAAGTCTGACATTAGTATTTTCTTGATTTCTTCAAATGCCTTCTGACACTTATCAGTCCAGTTCCACTTTATGCCTTTTTTATGCAAATTGTTCAGTGGAACTCTCAAATTCTGCATAGTAGGTATATAGATTTGATAATAGTTTGCTCGTCCTAGAAATGCTTATAACCTAGTAACATTTGTTGGAGGAAGCATATTCTTAATTGTACCTGCCCTCGACAGATCTGGTTGACAACTCTTTTTATCAATTTGTCCTCGGTTTTATTTTAGGTAAAAACAATTTGCACTTTTCCTCATTCAGTTTGAACCCATGTTCTCATATTTTTTTTTTTTTTTAAACTCTTTTCACATGTTCAATATGTTGTTTCTTAGATACACTTTTAATTAATATATCATCCAGATAAGCAACCTTGAAATCACAATCTGCAAGCATAGTATACGTCACTTGTTGAAATATAGCTGGAGCCACTATTACCCCAAATGGAAGTCAGTTGAACTTATACAATCCCTTGTGTATTTATAGTTATTAATGCTGAATATTCTTCTTCAACCTGTATTTGCAAATATGCTTCAGAAAGATCAAGCTTTGAAAAAAAATTTTCACTGTTTAAATTTGCAAAATTTCCTCTGGACTTGTTAATGAATAGTTATGGGATTCTAAACATTTGTTTTAACCCTGTTGAAAAATTGGCACAAACACGAATTTTATTATCTTTTTTCTTTACATACACTGCTGGTGCTGCCCATTTTGAATGATCAGTTTTTTCAATTAGAACTATTTTTTCAAGACTATGTAATTCTTTGTTGACTTGATCCAATGCTATGAATGGTACATTAGGTTTCGGTTTAAACACCCTTTTCCACTTGAAATTTCACTTTGACTTTGTAACACTGACCCAACTCACCCAACAGAACATCCTGAAAAAATTTTTTCAATTCTTCCTTTGAATTCTCACACTTTTTTTTTTTTTTTCAAACTAGTAACTTGTCCACTTAAATTTTTACAATAAATATTTATAGGTAAATACCACAACTCAAATAATTCCATCCAGTCAGTATCAAATAAGTTTGTAGTATTTTTTTAATACATAAGCCTTAACTTTTGCACACTTGTGACAAAATGAAATGTTACAAGTTCTTTCACCAATAAAAAATAATTTCATACTCGATATGCCATGTGCAATGAAGTTCTTTATAATATACATTTTTGTTTGCTTTCCATGTGGCTTCATTGATTGTTGTGATATCACTACCAGTTTCTAGTTGCATTTTTACATCCACATTATTAATTTTCACATACACAATTTCCTTTAGTTTTCTATAATTATTTTTTCCATTGCAATGCTTTGTACAAAATTTTTCTCTAAGAACTTTTCTTTGCTTCAGTTTTATAGTGTGAATTTTTATATCCCCTTTTTCTACACTTGTAACATTTTGAATTTTTAAAGGGACAGTTGTTTCTAAGATATAAACTTCCACATCTGAAACATGAATTAATTTTTCTTTTTCCACATTTTTCTTTAGCTTGTATGTATGTGCATTCTTTTTCTTCTATTTCTTCTGTATTATGTCTCAGATTTAGGATTCTCTGACATTCGTCTGATATTTCATGTACTGTTAGTTTTTGATTATGTTCATGTTTTGTTAGAATTCTAGCATGTATTTTTTATGTCTGTTTTCACTGATAACCCTTGAATGAAAATTAATCCTTTAAACATACCTGGAGTCAGTTCATTTAATTTGAATCTTTTACACTCCTTGTTAAGGATTCTAGCATATGTAACAAAATCTTCATCTTCTTTTTTTTGTCAGATTCCTACTCTTCCAATGAGTATTGTATAACAAACTTTCCTCACTAAAAATTTTAGTATTTACTGTTTCTTTAAAGCAAATTTCTTCTGTTTTTTTTGTTTTTTTTTTCGGCAGTACAAAATTACAGTATTTTTCATGTTCTACCGTTGCTGACTTTCTCAACAAAATGTTGTTTTTTTTCCTCATCTTTCCAGTAGCTGCATTTTTCTCTGAAAATTTGTTTGTATCTTCTAAAATAAGCAGAAAAGATAATTCCATCATCTAAATTGTATGTGAATTCAGATATGGCATTTGTCCCCGTGTCGGGAGTGAAATAACTTGAGGAAATTTTCGTTTTCTTCCATATTTAAAGAATGTTTTTTTCCTTCTTTTTCTTTTTCTCTTTATTACACACACTAAAGAAAAAAAATTAAACCAATGTGGTTCTAATTTCTCACTGTCTCTGTTATGTACACCAAAGCAAAAAGTACTTTTTCTTACTTTGTATGAGTTTCAATCCCTCATTGACACTGTTATCACTCACTCCTAGTAGTTAAAATATGTCTCGACTGACTCCAATGAAACTCTGCTGACTTTGAGTTCTTTATTTAAGGCATCTTGCCTAGTTCATTTGTGTTATTGCAGGTGTCTTAATCACTCCACAACAGAGATTCAAGATATTGTGAAGCAAGTGAACCACTTTACTAATTACTATATTAACATTACTAAACCTTTAGCATTCAACCTGCCTCATAAATATCAGCTCTCAATGCTCAACCCCCTGTAACCTGCCCCATCTAAACTCTACCATAATATATGAGATCATTGCAAATAATGCAGGAAGCCACACAAACTGAGAGACTTTGACCACAAACAGTGAGACTTTGAGAGCCAATATTTATGGGGCTGGTTGAATTCTAAAGGGTTAAAGGCCTGGTTTCATTGTAAAGAAGTTGATGCTGCTGCATACATGGCAGGATTGTTAGTGAGTCCTCTACTATTATCTCCTTGCAGAGAGTTAAATGATTGATTTGAACAAGTACTGCTCCCAGTTAGACCAACTGGAGGCATCAACCAAAGAAAAGTATCCATGTTAAATTAGTTAAAAGAAAAGATCAGGCAAAAACACTTACAATTTAACTGGGAAATATCATTTACCCATTGTACTCAGCAGAATATTATGTAAATCTTTGGATTATTATTAATTGCAATCTTTATAGAATTCTTTTAATAAAAACAAAATTGCATTTCCAGTAAGACTGCTAGAAGTAGCAAGAACAATTCCTTATTGAGAAAGATAAAAACGTTCTGGAAATATGGAATTATGGCAGATGATAATGGAACAAATCAATAAATGTTGTTTAATAAAGTTAATGTTGAAAATAAAAGTTTTGCTTTTACTTAATAAACCAAACAAAATGCTTAGCCACTGACTAGATTCAAGCATATTTCATATTCAACATCAATAAATTGTTTTTAGTTTTTAATTACTTTTTTTTTTCTTATATCATTAATTTAGAAAAATAAATCAATAAAGTTGATCATTGAAAGCAGACATCCTTTTTTTTTAATTCAATATTTTTATATTCTTTTATGACTACTTTTGAATTGTTTTAATTGTTTTGCCAATTTTTTTAAAGCTTTCCCTATGTATATCTTTGCACCAGTTGCTTTCTTTAATCACAATGAATGACATGGACAATTTTTTTAAAAATTAAATTCAACCTTTCCCAGATCTTATTTGCTGACTTTTTCTGTCATTGTGTTGTCAAATAAATTTGTTCATCTATTTTAATCCTATTGTTCATTATCAATTTAAAAAAATCAGTTAATAATATATTCTCCTTCAATGTTCACGGCTTCTTACCCATCTTCCACTAGCTCAGCAATGCTTTGACGGTAGAAATTACTTGACTTGAAGAATTCATGGAGCCATATTTTCAACTTCACATTTTTTAACACAATGGCTCACAGATTGTTGGAATATGACTGAAAAAGATGATAATCTGAAGGTGCTAAATCAGGAGGATATGGTGTGTGTGGTAGAACTTCCCAACCAAGCTTTTGAATAGCATTTTTGGTCAAATTATTGACATAGAAATAAGCATTAAGGTGTCAAATGCTCATTTTTGTTTACTTGGTACTCCACTGTTATGTCTAAAAAGAAGTATAAATTAATAAAATGTCAAAACTGTTAAAAACAATTGTAGAGAAAGAATAGAGCTACGAAAAAAACTATGAAACATTACACTAAAAATATTTTGTGTGTTAATTTAAATAACACTGGAAAAAAAAAAAACAAATAAATTTATCTGATAACCCAATATTTTTTGATATTCTTTTCTTCTTTTTTTTTCTAAACATTGATTAGAAGTCTTTCTTGCACATGAAAATAAACCGTTTTTATTCATTTATTCCTTGGTTCTATATTTTCTTTAATATTTGATAAATTGACTATGAACTGACTTAGTTTTTACTCTTGGGATTACTCAAGCTGAATTGGTCATTGAATAGGCTATTAAGTATATTTACTTATATATAAGCATATATCGTATATATGTTCATCTTGAAATAATTAATACTATGTTCCTCACTTTGATTTTGGTTTTTTTTTTTGTGTGTGTATGTGTACCTTGTGTAATTAATTCCTAATATTTTAAAGTTTAATAAAGCAAAGAGATTTTGAAAACAAGAGACCACTACCCTAATATTAATCTATTAGCATTGATACCCTAACAATCTAATAGGTAATAGGAAATGTTCACATCTCCACTAATATCCCATTTTGAATTTGGATAATTCTTCAGCATCATGCATAGCACAGAATTCATTTTAAAAACTGATTATTAAAACAAAAAAAAAAAAAAAATGCAAGAAATTAAGAATTTATAATGTAATAGATTTAGTTAAGGGTAATTTTTCAGAATTCCACTAAATAAAGCCTTGATATAATTTTTAACTTTTGAAGAGGAGAAAGCAGAAGAAAGTGTGTAGCCATTTTGTTATGCAAAGACCATATTTATATGAACCACTAACTTGCTTACATTGAATGGACTACTATTTCTGTTCTGTTTATGTCTAGCCTTCTTCGTAAGCGAGAGAAGAAATATGGATGCATTGAATGCACTTAAACACTATTGATCTATTGATTTGAACCACAGACTTAACCACACTGCACCACATGTGGATATTAATTTTGTCTGTTTTGTAAACATAAATTTCAGCTAAGGACGCTAGGTCCTGTACTACCTTGTGTAGCCCACTGGTTAAGGAATAGGTTTATAGATTTAGAGGTTCTAAAATTCTATACCAGTGCTTGGTTTCAGACCAATGAACAATACAATATTTATGATGAAAGCAGAAAAATAAAGGTTCTTCAATGACTGATATAATTACATAAAATGTTTATGACATATCTTATCATGAAAGATTTCCTGCCTCATTTTTACATAGTAACAAGAGTAGCAAATATTATTTTCAAAGCTCATTATCAGAAAAACAAACTATTTTTCAAAAAATTGGCCTATTTTATATAAATTTATCACAATTTGTAAAGAAAGATTGTTTTCTCACCAAAGAATTCCAGTTTTAGAAATAATTCCAGGAAAGGAACACTTTGAGCCTTCTTGGACTCACACTTTCCATTGACGTGAAGTGGAGTGATTATATTGAATCAATTGATAGTTCTACTCCTAGGAAAGTTGGTTAACTGTGTTGGGCTATACAATTCTTCTCATCAAAATCCATATTGTACATTTATAAATCTACCATTTGTCCATGCATTGAATATTGTCGCCTTATCTGGTCTGATGCTCCTACTACTTATCTTGAGATTCTTGACAACATCCAAAAAAGGGTCTGTAATGTAATCAATTCCTGATCTGGCATCATGACTTCAGTCACTTTCCCAAGGACATGATGTGGCTTCCCTCTGTCTTTTCTACAAATATTTTTCACTTAGTGTTGTTGTGAGTACAAAATAATAACTCCTTTCACACACACCTTTCAAATTCAGAGGACTGAGGAGGAGGAAGAGGGAAAAGAATTTATGAGCTTATGTGAAATTTTCTTTGGATCAATGAAAACCTTGCCTTCGCAGAAATTAACCAGTGAGATAAGAAGAAAGAAAATTCATGAGCCTATGCAAAATTCCTTTTGATATAAAATGAAGAGAAAAATTAAATTAATCAGAGAAAAGTATCTGAAGTCATATGAAAGGTTTTGTTTCTGTTCATCAACACCAGCATTGAAGTACTTACCTGTGTAAAATTATTTAGCAATCATATTATTGGCCTCTAACCAGCATGCAGCACTTCAAAGAATTTCCTTTTGACAATAAAAGAAAGCTAAGTATTTCAAATGATCAAATTATCTCTTTTCATCTATTTTTGAAAGTATGCAAACTCTTTATCCTTTCAATGAGGAATGAATTCTCTTACATTTGTCTTAAATATTATTTTGTGTCAGATCATTTAATCTGTCGTATGAACATTACCTCTTCATGACAGTATGTTAAAACTATAGACTTGAAGAATTTTGATTTATTTTCCTGAAACAAGCGACTAGCACTACTTCTAGTGTGTAAATTTGTGACTAAATTCCTTATCTTGCTTAATTAAAATTACCCGTGCATTTCCTTATCATCCTTCATTAATCTTCTTGGCATGGGTAAATCAACTGTTCATTTTAAACTCTAAGCCCCATGACACTATATTGCAATGAGAGAGGTGCTACTTTCGTGATGGATTCATGGGTACCAGATTTCAGTTGTTACTGATATCTCAGTAAAATAATAAATGTCTCCTCTGTGCTCTGTGAAGACAGAGATGAAACTGTCAATTATATAAAAGTCAAATAGAGCAAATCAACTCATAAAAATGAGCAGAAATAGATACAGATGGGTAGGAAAGGTGATCCACTTGGAATTGTACAAATGAGTGGAACTTGATCTTGCAGTCCAATGGCAAATTCCCAAACCAGAAACTGTCCTAGTGGACAGCAAAGTAACATTTACTCAATCCAAGCCAGAAAAACAAAAAGAACAACAGGTAGTGGGTGGTCACTGTTCCTGCAGAGCAGAAAGCAAAACAGAAAAAGAAGAGCTAGAAAATTATCTGAACCTTGCCTGAGAACTGGGAGGTAGGAAACATAAAAAAACAAAGATTAAAATATTGAGGGAAATATGGGAATAATCAGGGAACCTGCTGTCACTTGTTCTTTAGTAAGAACTGCTAAATGTAAATTGTGTGAAAACCTATTGAGTAGATAATGAAAATTTGTAGTACAAATACTTACTAAAAATAACTATATTGGGTGGGAACAAAAATTCATAGCATTTTTCAATGGGTGGTTTTGAACATATAATTTCCTCTCACATGTGACTTAAATTTATGGTTGTGTGTGTGTTTTTATATATATAATGTAGTGTACCAGGTCTCTGTATTTGGCCCTTCAAAAAGTGTGGTTGGTTCTGCACAATGCCTTCACCACTTTAATCAAATCATATGTGCTGGTGTCTGGCTGTAAGCTCCTAGGAATTGAGCTGCTTGACCCTCAAACATTGAATATGAATATGGAGAGTCCACCATATATATATATATATATATAAGAATAAGCAGCTAGGAAAAAATAGTGCTCAATACACTTTAATATATTTTAAGTCAAATTTCAAGTGGGCAGTGACTCACCATTACTGCCAATTTCATGCACTTTTGCACAATCATCAGGTGTTCGGTATCTATAGTTTATGAAAATAGGAACTCTTATACCACTAGGCAAGGCCAAGGTGGTAAACAAACCAAACTCTCCAGGGGGAGAGTAACCTATCCAGCCAAGATCAAAATAGTCAAAAAAAAAAAAAAAAAAAAATTCTACCAGAAATGGTTTACTGGTGCAACAAAAAGTTCTCAATGTAACAATAAAAGTAAAGGGAACAATAGCACCACAGTAGAGCTTCAAGCAAAAAAGTGCTCAATTTTTATCCTCTTCCCTGGCGAGTTTGGTTGGCATACTATCTTGGACTTGTCTGATGATATAAGAGTTCCTATTTTTACAAACTGCAGCTACTGACTGCCTGATGATTGCATGAAACTCGCAGTCATGGTCTGTCACTGCCCACTTGAAATTTGATTTATATATTCATTCTAAAAGGTGCCATTTCAATTTTAAATATTTTTACATTAAAAGTGAAAATTGAGTAAAATTATACCTATTTTCATTATTAGATGCTCTTTTATTTCAAGAAAGGAAAAAAGTACAAATTGCAAAATAGATATGTCCAATTTATAGAGATGGTGCCATAGCTGAGTGTACTGTTCATAAATGGTTTCCTAGTTTCAGAAGCAAAAATTTTGAATTGGAAAAATATTCCAGCAGTCCTGCATTTATTGGTGATGACCAAATGGAAATGTAGATTGAAAATAATCTACATCGCACAATGTAAGACATCACAAAGATACACCATATATCTCATATAAGTGTTGTAAGGCATCTGAAAGCACTTGGATATGTGAATTGCTACAATATTTGGGTGCCTCATCATTTAACAAAAACAAAATTTAATGGAACCATTTTTGAAAAGAACAATCACAGGTGATGAATAATAGATTGCTTGCAACAGTGTGGAGGGAAAAAGGCTCTGCGGAAAACAAAATGTGCATAAATAAAGTGTTTTTAATCTAAATTTAATTTAAATTTATTATTAACTTATATAACATTTTTGTGAATTGTACTCTCTTCTCATTGCTACAAAATAAAATAGGCTAAATAATTTATGGGGTGTAGAAAATTTTATTATAACTTTAAAAAATGTACATATTAAAAAAATGTATATATTAACCACTTCAAAAGTGAGTCTGCATCTGAAGACGGTGATGCTGTGTATTTGATGAAATTAGAAGAGTAATGTGTATTATGAGCTCCTTCCAAAAATCAGATGTTGAATTCAGACAACTGATTCAAATAAAAGCAGTAATCTATGAAAAAAGGATACTATAGTCCATCAGGACAATGCCAGATATTACATCTCCTTGCAGACCTGTCAGTCATTTGTGTGCCATGCATAATATACACGTAGGCGATCATGTATCTTTCGATACATGACTGATGAGGTAGATTTTTTCCTGCAGTAGGTTGCCATTTTTTTCTGCGGTAGACCAGTTGCCATCCAAGGTTATAGAACTTGGTCTGTCCGGCTATTTACCCGTAGATAGTGGGAGAAGAAGAGGATACATAACTTTCTCAAGTGTATTATCATGTAATACAACTTGACTGATTGTTCCTACTATATCTGCCATATTTACCTGACCTTGCACTTTTTGGATTATCACTTATTTGGATCCTTACAAGATTCTCTTAATAGTAAGAACTTCAGTTCTCTGGAAACCTGTAAAAAAAAAAACCAAAAAAAAAACACAATCCTGTTTACCATCCAGAAAAATGCAAAGTTCTGGGAGGATGGAATCATGAAGCTTTCTCAAAAATGCTGATAGGTAGTGCAGCAAAATGACACCTATGTGATTGACTAAATCTATGCAGAAATTGTCTTTAAGTTCACTTAAAAATACTACCAACTTTTGTTCTGACTATAATCCAATCCAGTTCAAGCCAAGAAACCAGACTCGGTTATAAACAAGAACAGATTGTGAATGTCAGAGAGAACAGATGGAAAAGCTAATAAATTATCTGAACTTTGCCAAAAAAGAAAAAATTAAAGAAATTTTACAATACTGAGAATAATAGAATACTGGAATAGTGAGGAAACTTGCTGTCACATGTTCTTCAGCATAAGCTGCTAAATGTAAATTGCATGGAAAATCAATGAGTGGATGATAAAAATCAGAAGTACAAATGCTTACTAAAAATAATAAATATTAAAATCAATCAGGTTTATAATAACAAAATAATAGTATGGTTATGGAAAAAATAAATAAGAACCTTTTTTTTCTTTTTTTTTTTTTTTGTCGGGAGATCAATTGCTTGTAAAATCGTCCACTTTTCTACAATGCTGCAAATGTTTGTCTTATATTCAACTTTTTTTTCTTTCTTTTTTTCTTTTGTAGCAAGTATATACAAACTCAAACATGAAAACCTCATTTTTTTCCAGAAATTAAATGATGTTGGATAATTATGGTTTGGTAATTTTATTGTCAGATTCGCTTTTAGCATGGCAGACAAAAAGATGAAATCAAAGAGGCTGGATAAACAGAATTGCTAAACAAAGGCTTTTGTGCTGAATTTGATAAAAAGTACAGTTCGTTTCTATTCGGTTAAATATGGGGAAGTCTCTTTGATGTTGATAAAAATCACTGCCTGTTTTAATTGTGTGTAATTGTTAAAACCTTTCTTAAATAGGATTTTTTGTGCACTTTTTTTATCCAGTAAATTAGGTTTTACTCTGTACTGAACATTAATTTTGTTTAGAAAATAATTAGCTATTAATTTAAAAATTAATTATACATTCCTCATATAATTTTTCTTTTTGCAATAACTGTACCAATAAAAATGAGTAGTTTTATGCTACATTTCTTTATCTCTCTCTCTCTCTCTTATTGATTTTTTTTTAAAATCTGCTGCAATCACTTGGCCTCACCTCTCATTGAGAAGCTAATAGATGCTAGATGTTGTATGAAGAAATCTTGAACTATCTTAAGGACACTCAATTTGCTGAGGTACTTCACAAAACTCATTCAGTCATTTTTTGCTGCCTCTTACAAGATTAGATAAGAAGTTATATTTGAACATGTATCACAATGTATATAGACCATAAAATGCATACATATAAATAAACCATACAATATATACGTATAAACATCCATTGACAAAACACTGGTATTTAAAAAAAAACAAAACAAAAAAACATTAAGAATATTGGTTTGAATTGAATGATTTATAGAAAATGTGTATGCTAATCAAAATTTGGAGGAATTTTCAAGTAGGTTATTACAAAATAGAAATTAAGAGACAGGTGTGGGACAAAATCAGATTAAGTTTAAAAGATCAGATAAAATATAAAATCAGGAGATTTTATATTTTTATCTGATCTTCTCATCAAATGAACATTTTTTTTTTTCTAAGATCTATTATTCTGTAAACATTTTTTTTCTTTGTTTTGATTCAAAATGTACCTTCCTTTTCTGCTTTTCATTTGTTCTTATTTTCTGGAATGAGACCTGTAGACATTTTCCGTATATAAAGTTATACAAAGTTTTAGAAGCAAACAAGACCACCCATAAACCCATTAGGTTCCTTTTAAAAGCAGTTCATGATATAAAATGATGAAATAATATTATTATTAAATTTTATGATTAATTGCACATATTTTAATTTGTATTTGCAATACAACTTATTGTAATAATTATTAATACTCACAGTATACCATAATACTTAGATTAAATGCAATAAGAAAAGTTAACTTTTTGTTAGAATGGAAAATTTCTGAGTAACAATTTATACCAATTTTAGTATTTCACATGTTATAATTTTCAAACATGAAGGTCATCCATAAAACAATCGTCTGCTTAGGGAGGTTCATATATATTGGAATAACATAAAGTATGAATGCCTCCTTTTTGTGCACTTAGTTTCATTTTTAGGCAATTTTTTCAAAATAATAATTATATTTTTTATTATACATACTTATTTCTTCCTCACATTTATTTCAAACTACGTAAGGATGGCAAACCAGCATGCATCTATCTATTTACCATCAAGTCTTATGACATAATTTTCCACCCATGCAGATTAAGTTTTACAATGACACACCCACATAGCCACTTCAGCTATCAAGTATTTGCTAAACATCTCATATATTTGTTTATAAAAAATATTCTAATGTAGTGTAGTGAATTGTATAAATATATTGTGTTATGTATATTTAAATTTATTCAATAATATTGTCATAATGTATTATGAATGTTTATTATTTTCACACATGTAATATTTAGAATATAATATACAAGGGTTTATTTATATACGTGAATTAGTATAAGTATGTGTATTGAAAACAAATACTGAATTTCCTATTAAAAATTCTATTAAAACGGCCCTAGCTAAAGAGCCTCTTGTTTAATTTTAATGCAACTTGGCACTAAACCTGACAGGAGCTCAAGGTACAATATTCTTCTAAATTGGTTGGGGTATTATGCATTTTTTAAGCTGTATCTTGATAAGAAACATGCATACAGTTTTAGTATTATAAAGGCTGCGATGAGTAAATTGTCGCCATTTTATATTTTTAATTTCATGCATTTGTATTGTTTGTTTCTGATTTTGTTGATTGCGAAGTATAGTAGGGACAGTTGGATACCATCTGTGAGAATAAGAGCACCATGACGCAATTCATTCTATCAGAAATTTGGAAACAGCATGCTGTACTGCTTGGCATTTGTGCCAGAAGCTCCAGTATGAACATTTCATAGTGTTTGGATGTCAATCTGAGGACAGTGTAGAGGATTCAGAAAGAGTTGGATGAGTCAAATGGTGATTACGAAGGTATGGCAACTCAGAAAACTTGCTCTGATTGTTCTGACAACAAAAGAACTCCCGAATTTGTTGGTAAGGGCCTCAGACTCAACATGGAGGCCTACATCAAGTGCCTTGATGGTAGTGCTGCCCTGTGTCAAGTGGGTGGCTGCTGGAAGACCCTATGTCTGGAAACAAATACCAAAGATGAACTGAAGGCAAGGATTATGGAAGCATTCTCCAACTTAAACAAGGAGACTGTCCAGAAGAGTTGAAAGAGATTCTAAAGTTGTCTGGAGGCCATGGTTGAAGCCAATGATGATTTTATTCAATAAATTTACTCTTTAATCTTTCAAGATATTTTTCTGTAATTTTGGTAAATATGTTAAAAGGAGAATTTATTTTCATTTTTGTGTTAATTAGACTATAATTTATCCATTGCAATCTGTATGTAAATGTTTCAGAGGATGAGGAATGAGAGATTAAGTTTTCTAATTTATTTTGAAAATTAATGGCTTTAATGATTTTAGACAATAGCCATGAGGATAAATTTAGTCCCTAATCCTAACAAAATGGAAAGTGCTTCAGACACCCCTTCCAGTTTTGTGGATAATACTTAGTTGAATATCAAAATTGATATACTTGGGTTAGACTATTTTATAGCTTTAAAAAGCAGTGAAAAATGATGACTGGTTAAATTTCCTTTCTCTGTTTCTGTTTTTTTCTTCTTATATTTCTTCTTAAAAATAATTTTTTATTTACTATTTTATAAAATTGTTTTCCCTTTGCTCTTTCACCCCTTATTTTAATATTTAATATGTCAATTTTTAAAGCTATAATAAAATTTTCTACTGTCCATAAAGTATTTAGCCTGTTTTATTCTGTAGCAATGAGAAGAGAGCACAATTCATATAAATGTTAATAATAAATTTAAATTCAATTTAGATTAAAAATTAAGCTTAGTTATGCATATTTTGTTTACAAAGATTTATAAAACTAGACAAATCTTGTAGAATTAAAAAAAATAATGTTCATATTCATATTATATATTCAACTAAGAATTGTAACAGAATTGGCTTTCTATGTGTACTTAACAAAAATGGGACATTACTGGTTACATTAGAATTTGTATTAAGTTAGTTTTATTTGCCAATTACTCTACATTGCATCAAGTAAAAATCTTAATATTTTGTATTAAATAGCCTTCAGTTTGAAAAGCAACTTTTGCAGTATAAAATAATGATTACATATTCAAGAACACTCATGAGCTATGACATCACCAGAGGCAGTAAAACTGCATCTAATTAGAAGTTACAGTGTCTCTATTAAGAAAATATTTTAAATTACATCTTTCTTGAAATGTCAAAAATATATTTTATTCAGATTTTTTAATGAAGGCCTATTTTCCAAAGTATATTTAAACTTTGACTTTAAAAGTAATATGACATTCAATTTGAGATAAATTGGGCATATTTCAAACTTGAACTAATATAGAAAATAAATTAAAATGCTTGAGTGTAAGAATTGGATAATAATGAAATCTTATAGAAAATTCAAAGAAATAGTTGAGATAAAATAAAAAAGAGAAGGTTCAAATATTTTTTTGAAAGGAAAGAAAAACTTGGGAATTGACTATATTTTATGCTGATATTCAAAGCAGTCATGCAGATGATTGGTGCAACACAATCTTCCTTCATGGATTATCACCAGACCCCTCCTTCCACATGCACACTCACACAGCCTTGTAAGCAAAGTAAATTTATAACATTTATTATATTTTTTATTTCTAATACTGTAAATCTTATTTTCTTTTCTCTGAAAATCTTTCACATTTATCTGACCTTTGACAGTACAAATGCTGTTTCCTTTTGGCCAAAGTTTATCATGACTTTGGAAATTAATAAGTTATTTTTTATTTTAACAAATCATAATTTGGTTTTAAGAACATTCTTGACACCAAAGAGTACATGTATGTATTACATAATATATATATTATAATGAAGAGAAAGAAAAGTGAGATATATAATCCGGTGTTCTTATTAATATTTTTATTTTTATAAAATGGTGCTCAATGAAAATCTACAGAGCATAAATATAAATTTACTTATTTAAATATATGGTTCCGTCGCTAGACAGGAATTACAATGTTGCAAAAACAGAAGCTAAAAACTTCAAATTCACTTATAGAATTAAATTAAAGTTCCTAGTTCTGTTTCATTTTCAAGCGAATTTTGTAATAACTTATTTTGAAATTTACTGAGTTTTATAAGCACATACATTCATAACATTAGTTTCTATGGATATGGGGAAATCCAATCATTTTAACAAGGGATGGTAGGGTATTCTTTTTCATTGACAACTATTGTATCAAAAATTATGAGTTACTTTTGAAAAGAGGTTAAGTCAAGGTAGGGTAGGGGTGCCTTTTCAAACAAATGATGACATCCATTCAACGCATATTGTCTGGTCTTTTTCAATGACAAGTTTTTTGGCACTTTTGTTTCGCCATTGAATTTGTACTTGTATACATAAAGATTTTTACTAAAAGGGTTGTTTGTATATGATTACATTGTATTGAACTACAATTTTAAAATATTATTCTTAATTTTAGTTACTAGTAGACCATGCATCTTTTAAATAATATATATATATATATATATATATATATATATATATATATATATATATATATAAAGTAGGTAATCCGTATGGGTAAACCTAAGGAGGATAAAAAATCCATAGAGCTCAATGTAAATCCAGAGCAAATAATTTAAATAAAAACAGACCACTTTAAGGTTCCATATAATAAATTATTTCACCACAGCCCTTTTAAAGGACTGCGGATCATCAGACTTAGTTCCAAACAAAAAATGAAAAGAAAATTTACACATTTTTGACGGGCCGTATTAAACATATGTAAATTGAGGAAGTGAGCGGGGAGAGAGAAGACATGAGTGAGTTAGCAGATATTGACACATTTAAATGGTTAACTTAACGGAAGTTATATATATATCGAAGGGGTAGAGAAGAAAAAACCCATAGAGAGAAAAAGAGAGAAGGAAGTTATGAGAGAAGATGTCACTAATTTTCTTTGTAAAAAAAAAAAAAAAAGGCTAGAAACAGACGCTGTAATTTTGCTTTACTTTGAAAGTTTTATTTTGAAGGTTCATATATCTATATATATATATATATAATTAAGCATGTCTGATAATTTTTAACAAAATGCATTCATACTCATTTATAACCTTCCATGTATTGATATTAAAGGATGAGAGAAATGTGCTATAACTGTTTAAATTTCTTTTATTTTCATTTCCCAAGTACTTTTGATCTTCTTCCAAGATCATCTTGGAAAATGAAAATAAAAAAAATTTAAGCAGTTATAGCACATTTCTCTCATCCTTTAATATCAATACATGGAAGGTTATTTGTGAGCATGAACAGATTTTGTTAAAAATTAGCAGACATAATGTCTATAATTTATTCAATTAGACATGCCTAAAAGAGAATTTGCTGCCTAAATACACAAGTATTAAATTATATACAGTACAAGGAAAAAAATGAACACACTCATAGAAAGTCAATTTTTGTATTTTTGCCAAGACAAGTAATATAATTAATTTATTCATACAGGAGTACATATGTATATTATACAAGTCAAAAAATAATTTAGTATTTTGTTGTGTAACCTTTTGCTTTAATATGGCCTTAATTCTTCGTAGCATGCTATAGAGTAAATTCTTTAGTAAGTCAACGTTCTTTGCCAGATTTTTTTCCAGCATTCCTTTAATTCATAAAAAAGCTCATCTTCTGTGTTAACTTTCATATTACGGGCACGCTTGTCCATTATCGTCCAAAGGTTTTCAATTAGCTTAACGTCAGGACTATGGCTGGAAGAGTTGCAATTTACCTTCGTCATGCTTCCTCTCTAGATATCATTTATTCTTTAAGGCAGTATGCTTAGGATTATTACCATTACTAAATCATTTTTTGAATTGTATGATGTACATATGTACATCTGTATTAATAGCCGAATTCTATTACTCACTGGTTTTGGTAAAAAAAAAAAATTAACATTCTATGGGTATGTCCATTTTTTTTTTTTTTTTGTTTTGTTTTGTACTCTGTGTGTGTGTGTATATATATATATATATATATATATATATATATATATATATATATATATATATATATATAAATATGGACATTGAAGTCAACACTCAAAGCAACAGGCTGTTTCATGCTAGGTGCAATCATCAGGCCATGTGCCGATTGTGCCTAGCATGAAACAGCCTGTCACCTCTGAGTGTTGACTTCAATGTTCACTTTTATATTTATGTTTACATACACTCTATCTCTGATATTGAGCACTTTATCTCATAAATATAGCACACCTTAAACCTATATTTCTTCATATATATATATATATATATATATATATAAGCCAAAATCATTAACCTACTAATTACACTATACATACCTAATAAATACTGCATTAAATCAACTCATGAACTAATCCTAATGTTAGAAACACAACTTAATAATGAAACCATAGCCACATTTGATGTTGAAAGTTTATTTACCAATGTCCCAGTTAGAGAAACAATTGATATAATTATAAAGAATATTTACAACAATCCTTCTCTCCTTCCATTAAAAATTAAATCTAACATATTACAGAAACTACGCTTGGTTTGTACTGAGGTTCCCTTTTATGGCCATCAAAATAATATCTACATACAACGTGATGGCATTTCCATATGTACAGTTCTGGAACTAACATTTAGTAACTTCTATATGACTAACCTTGAAAATAAGATATTTAATAGCACTAAAAAACCCTCCATATACCTAAGATATGTTGACGATATTCTCATCTTAGTGAAAAACATGAAACACATGAACTATAAAAAAAAGTCCATTCTTAAGTTCACATAAGAATTTAACAATAACAATAGAATTACTTTTAATACATTGACTACCTCCCCATATAAAAAAATCTATCATGAACACACGCACTCTCAACTATGAAAGTGAATGTCCTCACTATTACAAAACAGTGATTATAGATTATACAAAATTTAATAAACCATGCAAAAGTTAACTCTTCTGTAAAAAAAAAAAAAAAAAGATTTTTCTAAACACAATTAAAAAAACATTAATAATGACTTTTCTAATTACATTGTTGATGAGCAAATTAGATGAGCTATTAGAAATCTATGTAATAAATGCTAATGTCAGTTTATCACACGTTTTCTACTAGAAGCCATGGCCTGACATATCATATCATTTTGGAATCAGGTCAACTCTATGAGCAAATTAAAAACATTCTGAGATGGATCCAGACCCAGAATCCTGAAATTTTGGATTCCAAATTTTTCATTCTTCAATTGTTTTTGCCTATTTTTTTTGTTTATGATTTTTTTGTGACAGTTTTTTGTACAATAACAGTTTTTATAACTTGGAAATAAATTTTGGAATAATCAAAATTAATTGTGAAATCCAACAAAAGTCACTCATGAAATGAAAATAATTGTATGGAAAGCAAGGACCTACATACATCAAATTTTCTGTAAATTAAGTGGTAGCAGAAGAATTATCGTTGAACTTTTAAAAGATAAGCTTAGATATTAATGTAATACTTAAATGCAGTAATCAATTTTGAGTTCTTCTGTAGTTTATTATTGCCTATCACCACATGAGAACATATGGCCCAGTGGATAAAAGCATTGGTTGGATCCAGTAACTTGAGCCAAAGAGTTGTGAGTTCAGTACCTGTTTCCTGCAGTGGTGAATAACAACTTGGCAAAAAAAATAAGATTAAAGGGAGATAACTGAGACATCCAGAAGGGGCATGGCACATGGAACTAGAACAATCTACTCTGGTAGATGAAATAAAGAGTTCAATGTGAAATTCCTCTCACCTGATGAAGGCTGGAGCATACAATGGTAAAAATGTTGTGAATATGGCAATAAAGATGAGGACAACAGTTCAAACATTGTAAATAATTACAGTACCTTGTCTCAGAAATATAGACATTCTTTTCTTTGTTTCTAACGAAGGTTTTCTATCTCTTAATATTCAGCTTAGCTTTTGGAATGCATCTTTGGCTATTCCAATGCATCTTCGGATTTCAGTGTCACATTTTCCATCTTCTGTTATAAAACTTCCCAGATATTTAAATTTTTGTGCTTGGTTAACTTCTTTATAATGCCTCATGTGACAAGCTGACCATTTAAAGCAAGGATAAAATGAAAGAAAAACTAAAATAAAACTAATAATGAAAACAAATGTTTACCTGTAAGAAAAACTGGTCATTAAAAGATCTCTTTAAAAAATGATTGTACTAAAGAGCTGGTGAATAATTAGGTAGAAGTGACTACTTAAGTCCCTAATATTTATTTAGAAAAATATTAATTCTTTGTTTTTTAGTAATCACCTATGCTGGATTAATGTACAATAAAGTCTAATTTAGGCCAAATTAGGATTTGATTTACTTACATCAATTACATTTTAACTACATAATAAAATATTGATAAACAAGGTGCAGCAAAACTAACATCCTTTTTTTTTTTTTTTTTTGTGCAGGAGAAATAACACATTCTTATTGGTGCAAACACAAGACCTAACACTACAAGACATTTTGTTTTGGGGTGTACTGAAAGATATTGTTTACAGGTTCAAATCAAAAAATAATTCTTGAATTAAAACAAGCAATTTCTGATAAACCTTCTGAAATTGATGTAGAAATGTGTCAAATGGTTTGTAGAAGTGTTGCTCATAAGGTTCAGCATTGTATTGAACATGAAGAGGAGCATTTTGAAAATGTTAAATAGTTTAATCATGTGGTTTTGATGTGGTTGTGCTAATAAATTTTCTTAAACTACTATAATTTATTTTTCAATAAAAGTTAATAAATAAAAAAAAGGTGTTACTTTTGCTACACCCTGTAGCTTGAAAATATTCAATGAAAATAAAAATAACAAAAAACTAGAATACAAAAATGAAAAACAAATTCAAACAAAAAAATAGAAAAGAAATATAATTTGACCCACAACAATAGTAAAAAAACAAAAATAGGAAAAATAACCAATAACATAATATACAAAACCATCTTAAAAATTATCAACAAAATATCAAAACATAGATAAAACAAAAAAATAATAACAAACGCAATAAAAAAATACCAAAACCAAAAAAAACAACTTTTAAAAAAATTAAGCATAAACAAAGAAAATTACCCACTAACCAACAAAATTTCATTCAAAAGAAAAAAATAGATGAAAAAAAATCTACATGAACAAACAATACAACCCTTTCATTCAAAAAATACTTATGGAGCCAAAAAAAAACAATATCCCTACCAAATTCAAATGGAAAATTATAAAAGAGCAGCCTCATATAGTATTAATAGCAAAAATTGTAAATTTTACTTAGAGGAAAAATTAGCAATGATTAGTTTTAAAACCAAAATAAGCTCTTAAACAAGAAAACTGAAATAATGGGCAAATGTAGGCATTTAATATTTACTTTGCAATCTAAGCACTAACTAAAAATAATATAAGGGCAAATATAATACAAACTTTTTATTAAATAAAGGAACAAATTTAAAACTTAATTTACAAACAAATTTAAAATAATCTAATGCACTAACACAAAACTTGACTTAATTCCAAGGAGGACATGAATCCAAAGAGAGCTGTCAGAGCAATATAATAATCTGACATTTCTTCATTCTTTATTTTTATTATTTATATTTTCCTTTCATTTTTTATAAATTTCAATTTGGGTATTTTTCAGTAAATTTTGTATTTAAAGACTTATTTCTTGTTTATTTATTAATATTTGAAATATTTTGCCAACTTGGGTGTTTTGATTTCCAGAAAGACATTCATTTGTATTGATCACTGGAGAAGAAATTTAAAACAAGAGAATGGTTTGATTTTTTTTTTTCTTTAGCCATTTTCTTAATTTGAAAAAATTCCCACCTTCCAACTCGATGACTTTAGAAATGCATTGTGTAATCTCTGAAATGCTGATAAGAATATCCTCTCATATATATTTTAATAAAATGTCCAGTTAAAAGTATCATTATAAAAATATTTATCTATTATGTGAGATTTGTTTGTAAAATATCTAGTCCTTTAATATTACTGATAAGAAATAACCTCTATATCTCTGAGACGAGATATTATGACTATTTACATTATTTGGACTGTTATCTTCATCTTTATTGCTATATTCACAAGGTTTTGGCTGTTGTACATTCCAGCCTTCTTCAGGTGATTGGATTTTCAAAACTTGGAGAGTTGAGTTAAAGTGAGATAACTGAGGCATCCAGAATTTGCATGGCACGTATAACTAAAACAATCTACCCGGGTGGATGAAATAAAGGGTTCAGTTCAAAATTCCAATCACCTGAAGAAGGCCGGAGTATACAACGGCCAAAACATTGTGAATATGGCAATGAAGATGAGGATAACAGTCCAAATAATGTAAATAAAAAAAGAAAAATACATTTTATCTTGATGCTACTAATAAAGGAACCGGAAATTTTATTATCCCACTTACACTATTTATTATATTCTTTATTGGAATGCTTATTTGCTAATTGCCAATTAATTCAAACTTTATGAAATGGTAAATAAGGATTTCCCTATAGTTGGTTCACATATTTTAATAATTTAATAAATATTTATAAATTCATGAATAAAAATTTATTTTCACATTTATTTTTTTATAAATTTGTAAATGATAAATATTGCACTGCATGAGTTTTAATACAATAGTATTAGTTTTTAGAATATTCTAAATATAAAATTATTCTTATAAATAAATAGTGATTAATATTTTTGTTCTGAATTATCAAGATCAAAAAATTGTATAGATTCCCTTTCATCATATGCTTGAGGTTTTATTCCAATTGTAATCTTTGCTGTCTAAAACAACAAACATTAGTGAGTGAATGTAGTTAAGATAATAGCGGTGTTAAGAGAAAAAAAAAAAACATCCTTTTGATGCCCTTTTTTTTTTTTTTTTTTTTTGTGGGCATGATAGTACAGGTTTGCTAATTTTTTTTTTTATTTTGGAAGAAAAATTCCTCTTCCTATACACAGTCCTGCTAACAAATGATTTTTTTTTATAACAGCCATAAAATACCACACTTATTGCTGAAATAACTAAAATTGTAACCCTATAAATTTTACAGAATTTGTTTTGCCAGGCATAAGAAGTTCAGGATGAACTTGTTCTAATTTTGATAATCTAATAGGATGCCCAAATATTTTTATTTTAGTTCAAAATCAAAAGTTATTTTATAAATAATTTAGTTGTTTTGAATAAAATAAAATAAAAATAACTCCACTCTGAGGAAATAAGTCATATCTGTTATTTCAAGTGTTTATATGTAACATATAAACCCAGTCACTTGCAATTTTTAGTCTATCAAAAAATAGTTCAATATATATATATATATATATATACAGGGTATGATGGATAAATTGTAGTCTAAATTACGTAAAATGAAAATAACACTGATATCTCATTTTAACAGATATATTTATCAAAATTACGCAAAAATATCTTGAAATACTAAAGAGTAAATTTGGTCAATAAAATCACCATTGGCTTCAACCACGGCCTCCAGACAACTTTGGAATCTCTTGTAACTCTTCTGGACAGTCTTCTTGTTTAAGTTGGTGAATGTTGCCATAATCCTTGCCTTCAGTTCATCTTTGGTATTTCAAGGAGTTTTGTTGGCCTCTCGCTCAACTGCACCCCACGCATAATAATCAAGGGGCTTGCAGTCTGGGGTGTTAGGTGGCCAGATGTAAGGGGTGGGGTGATGTGGTCACAGAAATTGTCTGACAGCCATGACTGGGTTCTCCTGCTTGTATCGCATGGTGCAGAGTCCTGTTTCCAGACATAGGATCATGTAGCAGCTACCCTCTTGACCCAGGGCAGCACTACCTCCTCAAGGCACTTGATGTAGGCTTCCATGTTGATTTTGAGGCCCTGTGGGAAGATGAATAGAAGCATAATGTTACCATCACTAGTGATCACTCCAAACATCATGTTGTTGACTGGATATATCATCCAAGTCTTTCTGAATTCTTTGCATTGTCTTCAGATTGACACCCAAGCACTATGAAATGTTCATATTGGAGTTTCCAGCATGAATGCCAAGCAATACAGGAAGCTGTTTATAAAATTGTGTCATTGCAATCTTTTTCTTACAGATGATGTCCAACTTACCCTGCTATATTGTGCAGTTGACAAAATCAAAAACACACGTGTAAAATTAAAAAATATAAAATGGCGACAATTTATCCATCGCACCTTGTATATACACATTTTATAAAAACCTTGAATGAACAACCCTTATTTGTTTCTGGACAATGCATGAATTCAAGTAAGATTTATGATTATCCACTCTACTGGCGTTGCTTAAGAGAAGAAAATTGTAATCTGTTCTTTGCAGTCAACTCAAAGAAAAATTTGATATAAAACATGGCAAATAGATTTATAGCATGAATGTGTTTGCTTCTTTTCATTCTAGATGCATTGTGATTGAATTTATGTTAACAAATCTGACCCGAATTTCTTGATCTATTGTACATAAAACCATAATTAAGATTTGAAAGACTAGTTTATAAATTCATGCTGGGCAAGGCTTAAAATTAATGTTATTCCTTAGTCCCCGAGATGTTAGAACATTAGTCTGGTTAGGCTTTTGGGATGATTACTGACCCCTAAAAATAATCACAGGTGGTGTGATATTTGAAAGGCTTGTCCCTTTTTTCACTTTTGGAGCAACAACATGTTTTCTTTCACTCCAATAGATATGAGGCATGTAAGTGCTTCAGAGATTTTTTTTTTTTTTTAAGCATTTCACCCCAAGCAAGGCGGGGAGCCACTAGGACGCAAGGGGTTACAGAAAATAGGAAGATCAGATAGGAGTGATAGAAGAAAGGATGAGGGTAGTGGATAGATTAAGGCAACTGGAGATGTCGATTGACATTACACTTGAATAGCTGGAGATTATAACTCTCAGGGAAACAGGAGAAGGGAAGAGAGTTCCACAGGCGAGAGGTGCGAGACATGAAGCTATTAGAGTAGAAGAGACGGCTACATTTATGAGTTTCGACAGTGAAGGGGTGAGAGCGGGATCACGAGCCTCGTAGAGGGCGCTTGAACTCATGAAGTTTGGGAACCAGCGAATGCAGTTCCTCGGAGCAATTTCCATGAAAGTATTTGTAGAACAGACAGAGGGAGGCGACGGTGCGTCTGTGAGAAAGTGACTGAAGACGAGACGCCAGGGTAGGGCCAACCATATTACATATCCGCTTCTGGAGCCTATCAAGAACCCCGAGGCAAACAGAAGGGGCGCCAGACCATATATGGCAGCAATACTCCATGCAAGGGCGAATTGTGGATTTGTATATCTGGAGGATCGACTCAGGGAGAAAAAACTTCCTAGCACGGCTCAGGGAGCCAACTTTCCCTCGCAGTGGACGAGGCAATTGACTCGATGTATTTATTCCATCTCAGGTCAGCAGTCAACGTGAGACCGAGAAGCCGCAGAGAGTTGCTCTCGGGGAGTTGAGCGTTAGACATTATAATGGAGGGAAGGGAAGGCTCTCTGTGGTGATTAATAGAGAGCAGTTTAGTCTTCGAAGCGTTGAAGTTGACCAGCCAAATCATGCCCCAGTTCACAATCGATTGGAGGTCCTTTTCGAGGCGCACGGCAAGGTGAGTTTTGTCAGCGAGACTGGATTTGTTTTTGAGGCAGGAATAAATTGTGGTGTCATCCGCGTAGATGCCGACTTGAGAAGTTACGGCATCAGGAAGGTCATTTATATAGATAAGGAATAGAGTGGGGCCTAGGATGAAGCCTTGAGGAACTCCTGCGTTCGTGGGGTAGGAACTGGAGGAGAATTCGTTTGTGAACTACCTTCAATTCACGGTTTGACAGGAATGATTGTATTACGTTATATAATTGACCCGTAATGCCATAACCCTGGATCTTGCGGAGAAGGCCGGCGTGCAAACCCTATCAAATGCTTTGGAGATATCTAGTGCCACGGCTCGGGCTTCCCGTTATTTTGGAGAGTTCGGTAGACTGTTTCCGTGATGGCTGTGAGCACATCGGCTGTAGATCTGGCAAAGCGGAAACCATATTGCTTGTCTGAGAGCAGATTATTGGATGTGAGGTGGTTAACCACCCCGGTATTGATTAGAGCTCAAGATTTTGCGAAGAGGGAAGGAGACTGATAGGACGGTAGTTGGAAGGGTCAGAGGGGTCGCCGGAGTTCTTGAAGACAGGAACGATCGAAGAGGACTTCCAGCAGACAGGAAAACAAGATTCCTTGAGGCAGTAGTTGTATAGTTTCGAAAGGGCGGGCGCCAGTTCAGGCGCCGCATTTCTTTAAGACAATGGCTGGTATCCCATCTCCACCACTCGCCTTGTTGAGATCTAAATTGGAGATAACTCCCAGTACCAAGGTTGGGGTTATGTTTAACCCACTCAATATGGCCTCAGTTCTAAGAGGAAAGTCGGGTATGGGTACACCAGAAGAGTCGAGTCGTCGAGTTGGATGAAAATTTCCGAGCAAAGCATTCAGCCTTGTCGGTAGAGGAGGTCAAGACTTGAACTGGTTGAATAGAGGAGGTATAGAGGGTTTGCACTTATTCAATACACTCTTGCAGAGACGCCAATAATCTTTGGAGCCAAATTTGCGAGATGCAATACGTTCCTTCATTCGAGCCGCAAATAGTGACTTAGCATCATTTAGGACACGCTTACAATCGTTACGGGCGGGCAAAGAGACGTCTATTGCAGTCAGACATGTCGCTACGGTATAGGTGGAAGTAGTGGTTCCTATGGGCGATGGTGGCTGAGCAAGCAGCCGAAAACCAGGGGCAGGAGCGCGACTTAACCCTATATTTCCTTGATGGGATGAAAGCGTCGATTCCAGCTTTAACCCAGGAAGAGACCTCAGAAGCACATTCTTGGACGGGGAGCTTAAAGACTCCATCCCAGGGGACATCATGGAGGAAATCACGGAACGCGTCCCAGTCAGCTCGTTGATAATAGAAACGAAGTTCTAGTGGTAGGAGGTTCTTTATAGGGGTGGAGTTAAAGGAGATGTTAACCGATACTACTGCATGGTCAGAGTTACCAAGTGGGCATAGTTGCGGGCGCTGCAGGATTCGGGGATGGAGGTAAAGCACAGGTCGAGTAGAGAGGCTTTACTTACCTGGTTGAGGGCAAAAAAGCGAGTGGGGAAGTTAACTATCTGTGTGAGGGAATGGGAGATTGAAAATTAAGTGTTTGAATGCCTGCATGGTCAGTAGTAGCATTCTTAAGCCACAGAGTGTGATGGGCGTTAAAGTCTCCAAACACAAAAATGTGAGCAAACAGGTGGAGGGAGAGAGCCTTGTCTATGTTGTCTGAAATGCTATCAAGTATCTCACAGTCTTGAGAGGATGGAGAGCGGTAAAGGAAGAAGAGATAGCTTACCGCATTGAGGAGAGAGAGGCGGAGACACATGTATGACTGGTCAGGCGATTCAAGAGAGAACTCTCTGGCCAGGGGGAGATGTTCCTTGACGTAGACACCAAGACCGTGCATGTGGGTTAGAGAGTCTTTTCTGAGGAGAGGAAGATAGCCGGGGATCGAGAGATCAGAAGAGGGGATAGATGAGACAAGGTTTGTCTCACTTGAGCCAGTACATCCGGGCCGTTTGCAGTGAGGAAAGATTCCAGACTGTAGAAGTTTGTTCTAATGCCCCGGATGTTGGAGAATGAAATGTTGAGGGGTTTAGGTGGTTTCTGAGATGCTGGTTTAGGGTAAATCTTTCCGTTTTTGTAACTCATGTTGGATTTATTTGCAAAGATGAGAAGGCCTGAGGTAAGAGAAAACAGACAGTTTCGACCGTGACGCGGGCAGAGAGGAGTTGGCAAAATCCGCATCATTATGTGGCCTCAGGGCTGCCCACCGGAGGTGACTGCAGGGACACCTTTCCACGCGCGACATGGCACTACAAACACCCCGGTATTATACAACCCTCAGAATGAAGAGATGTTGCCACAGACTGCACGCATCACGGGAGAAACAGACCTGCACTAATACAGAGGCCGGAGAGAGAAGACAGTACCGGGAACCCCATCCTAGACAAGAAACAAGGTGTAAGCCTCTACTCATGTCCAATAGAAGGGGGAGGAGTGTTGACCGGGCGGTAGAAGGGACTACCTACTCCTATTAAGAAGGGACTACCTACTCCTATTAGAAGGGACTACCTAGATACAAACTAAAGATTGTATTGAACTGTTCATAAGTTCAATTTTCTTTCTTTCTTTATCCTCCTGTAACATGTCTTGCTGATATATATTTATTAATTGTTGTTCATTTGAATTACATTTTTTTTTTTTTTTTTTTTTTTTTACCTGAAAATTATTGATTTTTGTTTTATTTTAGGACTTGGTGGTGATGGGAGTTGTTCATAATATGAATACAAGGTCAAATCAATCCCAAACTCCTTAAAGAATTATTTGTACTTTGTTTTTAATTACAAATGTCAAGTTTAAAACATCATTGATAACTAGGTATTATTATAAATTGGGAAAAGGACAACATCAGTAGTATGCAGTTATCAATAATGTAAGCTCCATATTTATATAATGAACAGAACATTAATATTTTCCTATTCTGGCAAATATCATGGCTCGAGAAAGGTCTAATAAAAAAAATTATTCCCTAATTCCAGCTTAATCTGTTGTGTTCACTTTTGCACAGACGCCCTTGGGAAAGGCAAGAATTAATCTCTTCTTCCCCTAGCTATGGGTTAAATAGCAGGGTAGCCTGAAATCTCTAGCTTTGGATGACAGCCAGTCTATGAGAAGGACCACCCTGAATTCAAAAATGTGGAGAAGACAAGAAGCCGCCACTCCACTATCTTTCTCAAGAAGTCATTGCAATTCACAAATAGTTAAGAAATCTGGAAATCCATGATCACCTACATCCTGAAGGGACACAGCATTAAAAAAAATGGAAGAAAAAAACAGTCTTCTTCAGATATCTGTTGTATTTCAGTGAACAGAATTCATTGATATACAGGTATATGTTTTTATTTTTCTTGTAGAGAATTTCAGGACTTAGAACAATCAATTCCTTCTTAGGATACTCATCTGACACAGAAATAAAATTCATGCCTAATTGCAAACAAGACGAACTTTATCAGTACTTTTATTGAACAAAACATGTCCTGTTGGCACTGGATTTTTCAAACCTTAATTTTAATGTCTTTTCTTTGATAAGTAAGGCCAGAGAGTAGAGTTGCTGGAATGTGATTACAGCAGAAATGAAAATCTAATTCATAATAGTAATGATACCTTGATCCAGAAATATGCTTTTATTGAAATTCTTAAATTACAAAGATTCATTGTGAAATTTCCATACATCATACAAGGATTGATGATTGTGTGTCACATTATCAGTAATATAAACTAGAAGCAAAAGCAAAATAAAAGCAAGACTAACTCAAAAGAATTTAGAATAACTGTTATATTTATGTATTGATTGATTGATTGGGTTGTTTATGACTTATCAACCCTTTGCAGGTTATTTAAAGCCAGAAAATATTTTTGTTTTTTAGACTGTAAGTTTTTTTTTTTCGATAATAATGGTTTAGTCTTACTAATTAACCCTTATTTTGGGGCAAAAGAGGTGGATTCATACTTTTCCCAAGGGTTTTTGCATATAAGTGAATATAACAAACTCAACGGGAATTGGAACTATGCTCTCTAATTAACAATTTTGAGCCATTATTCCTTACACCATCTGCACATCCAAGCTGATAGCACCTGGTATTCCCCAGGCTCAACATTGCTTAAGTTTGGTGACTGTATGTATGTGTATGTGTGTGTGTGTGTGTGTGTATATATATATATATATATATATATATATATATATATATATATATATATAAGACAAAAAGAAAAAACAAATGGATAACTGATGAGATTCTTGACATGATACAAAAGAGACAGAAAACTTTGTCAAGATACAGACAGAGTACAGAAAATTACACAATGAAATAAGGACCAAATGCAGACAAGCTAAAGAAGAGCGGCTAAACAAAAAATGTGCAGAAATAGAAAAATTGAGTACTGCCAACAAAAGTGACATGTACAAACAAATAAGACAACTAACAGGACAGAAGACATGCTCGTCAACAGGTTGCCTAAAATCAAAGGATGGAATATTCATATCAGAGAATGAAAGGGAACAACCAGCAATACTTAGAACTAGCGACAGACCTGGAATTCTGAAAACCAAAGTAGAAACCGCACTGGCCAAATTGAACAGAAACAAAGCAGCTGGGCCAGACGGAAAGAAAAGTGCGGGTTTGTTAAAGACACCAAAACAAGGAACGTGATATTCATGCTCAGAATGTTATCAGAAAGAGCAACACGGATGCAGAAGGCCATGTACCTATATTTCATAGACTATGCAAAGGCCTTCGACAAAGTATACTACAAGGATCTAATGGAACTGATCAGCAACCTTGATATATTCAGGAAGGATATCAGAACAATCAAGAATCTATACTGGCAGCAAACAGCATGTATACACATAAGGAATGAGTTCAGTGAATATATGAAAATAGAAAGGGGCATAAGGCAAGGATGTGTCTTTTCACCCGACCTGTTCAACCTATACAGTGAGGCAATCCTGAGAGAATTGGAAACCCTACCAGGATTTAGCATTGGCAGCCACAACCTTAACAACATAAGATACACAGATGACACAGTACTGATAGCAGAGAAAGAAGAGAAATTAAAAAATCTCCTACAGAAGATAGCAAGGGAGAGTGAGAAGAAGGGACTAAGCATAAACTACAAGAAGATGGAATGCATGGTCATCAATAAGAGAAAGAGCCACTAGAACACTAGAATCAAGCAGACGCAGAAGTTTAAATATCTGGGAAGCGTCTTGACAGAGAGAAGTGCGACACTAAGATCCATAGACGTATTGGGATGGCCAAGGTCACATTCAAAAAGCTGAGCAGAGTATTGCGAGACAGGAGGATTTCTTTGGTAACAAAGAAAAGAATATTGAGCTGTTACGTGACATCTGTTCTTCTTTACAGCAGCAAATGTTGGGCAATTTCCTCAAAGATGAAGAAGAGACTCGAAGCAACAGAGATGTGGTTCTACAAAAGGATGCTAAGGATATCATGGACTGAGCATGTGAGCAACGATAAGGTCTTAGGTTATAAACAAGGAGAAGACTTATACTTAACATCAGAAAGAGGCATCTGAAGTTTCTGGGACACATAATGAAGGAGGGCCTGGAGAATCTGATAGTCATAGGTCAAATAGAAGGAAAGAGGGACAAAGGAAAGCAGTGTGTGACATACCTGATGAGCTTGAGCAGACAGATGACAGAACGTGGTCTGGGGGAGGAAGCAGATGGAAGGAACTTGCTGAGAGCAGCAAGAGATAGAGGGAAGTGGAGAGCCATGATCGCCTATAATCCTGAAAGGACATTGCACATAAAAAGAAAGAATTTAAGAACTATTGAATAAAGGAAAAGATTAGCTGTAGTTAACAGAAAGCTTTTTGAAATGTATGTATCCAATAGAAAACCGAAGACTTATTGCAATAAAGGCTGTAAGTAAGCAAGAAGGTGAATTATATGTATTATTTTTCCAGGCAATTCCTGGTGGTAAAGATGGGATGAAAAGGAGTTCTCAAGGCAAAATAGTAAATGGTTTAAAATACATGCATTTATGGACAACATTAAATCAGTGTAAAAAAAATTCTAAAGGGAATTTTCATGGAGAGGCTCATTTAGATAGGGTGGGGCTAAATTCTGGAATGTTTTGTGAGTCTGTAATAAAAAGAGGTAGCAAGGGAGAAATTAGTCAACATTGTTAAAATGTAGTTAGAGAAGAATATTCATTTCTAAATGACACTGCCAGTAATCTTTGTAATGCTTAATGCATCTGTTTAAAATATTTAAAGTAAACTAGAATATTTAAATCTGGTATAAACTCCTTTATAGATTTGATAAGGAGTATTTCTTTTTCAGCTGTTTTTTTCAACAGTTCATTTAAATAAACTATGCCATATGGCTTCAGTATGTTTCTATTTTTCATTCTGATAAACTCTAGTCTATACCCTCTTTCGTTGTCTACTGCAGATAGACATTTGCAAAGATAAAAAAACCTTTAATTATTGTTAATGACTAGTTCTCCTCTAATACAGTAGTGTTTTAAATACAAAAAAGAAAATAAGGCTAATATCACTTAACAATATTTATGTATTTTATCATTTTGCAAAAAAAAAAAGGTCAATGAGAAAACTGACTACTAATAAATGATTATAAAATATTTACACTGAGCAATGGCTACAGTTGCTTATTATGTTTCATGAAGTGGTTTCTTTGGCAAGATTAATGCTTAACATTAGAACGCTCCATAAAGGGAACTCAATGTAGTTTAAGCTCTCATGGTTTTAAATAAATCCAAATCCAAACATTTCCCTTTTATGCATCAGAGCTTATATTAGGTAGATCCTGCCCTAAAATTATGATAGATTATAAACAAAGAAGACTAATCAATTAAATCAATGATTTGTATCTTATACTCTGTCCAATCACTGGCATGCAGCCATCATATATAAAACCTGTCATCTTTTTTACTGCTGCTACTACAATAATGCCAACTTCAGCCTCTGTTCTGTTACATTTTGTTTTTGTTGTCACGCTCTCAAGACTTTAGCCTCAAAGACTATTACATTCTGAGTTTGATGGCAGACATTGTTGCTGTTCCATTGAAAAAAAAAAAAGACTGATACTTTGATAAAATTTGAGCCAAGAAGTAAAATATCTACACATGGGGTAAGTTTCTTGCATCCAATAAGATCACAATCTGTTAATTATTTACTTCCTTTTCACTCAATGAGGCTTTGTATTTTATAAAGTCTTATAAAAGAGGAAGAGAGGGAGAGAGAGTAGATCATAAAAACAAAGTATTTACAATGAAAATAAAAGTGAAAAGTTTTAAATCTTATTGAAAACTATACAAAATAATACACATTATTTTGTGTTATATCACGTTCACTTCTTTTTCATATTACTTTTGGTACTTGTCACTTTGCTGATAGTAAGATGATCGAATTTCAAATCTAAATGATTTGTTGTTTTAAAATACTACATTTATTAGTCATTTTTATGATTCCTTCTAAGGACCACACATTTCAGCTTATACTCTTTTCCTGTTACCCAGGAGTTGTTGTCAGACAGAAAGGGTAATTAAACATCTAATTAAAGGGTAAATAGATATTTTACAGACATAGATATTTCAATTTTATTCAAATTGTGTATGCATGTACATTTTCATGTGTGCGTGTATATTTTAATTCAACTACACACCTACAAATATTTCAGTAATTTGTTTAATTTTTTTTTAAAAAGCTTTACAAAGTAATTCTATTTATTGTCAAATAATTTCCAAAAGTTCAATAAAATCTTATAATAATCTGATCTTCTATTTTTTTTTTTTTGTCTTTAACTGATTTTATTGCTCAACCCAGGGTAGGGATTGTCCAGACTAAGTAGGAAGGGAATGTATTATTTCAATGTCTTCTTTGAGACTCGATTAAATTGTGTGTTTGTTTGCACATTAAATGGCATAAACTTACGCACAACACAGCCATATGCATATACATTATATATGCACAAGGGCACCTCGACGTGGTGTAATGGTTAACAAGCTTGTCTTGCTGGATCAGTTACTACTGAAAAGTGAGTTCGATCCTCACTGGATGCCCCATACTTTCGGCCTTGTGCCACATCTAAGCTACGCTTGGAAAATCTCTACATTATATATGCACATACAAAACCGCACACAGACTATGTGATGAACAGCCAATCAGCTCTTCTTTTATAATAATTTGCACCTTTTCTGAAATCTTGGTTATTTAATGATAGAAATATTATTGTTGTTATTGCTAGACAACATTATGCCACTTGATATTAGGATAAATGTGCAATTAATTTCAACTTTTATCCAGTTCGCCAATATCAAGTAAAAGCCAAATTTATTCACTGTAGAGAAAGGCAACTTAATGAATCATGATCTCTCTCATAATATTTTTAATAATAATTATAAAAATCAATAACACCCATCAAAATATGTTAGATTTCTAGAACTTAATGTTATTTCAAAGCAAGCAGAATTTTTATCAAGAAATTATTCAATAGAGGACTTGAACAAAAATAGTCAATAAATTAATTGATATATCTCCCAACTGACTTCAAAGTTTCATGTACATTTTGCTCACCAGAATCAGATAGTCAGATAAATCTGTTGAATTACTACCAGGTAGAATATTTGCACGCTATATTAAAAAAAAAAAAGTATTAATCATAAACTCTAAGCAAATTTCAAATTCAGAAGCAGTATAATATTACTATATTAAAGTTAAAATGTTTTGTGTGTGTGTGTGTGTGTGTGTGTGTGTGTATGTATGCGTATATATATATATATATATATATATATATATATATATATATACACACACACATAATTTTCCAGTTATAACATATTTTTGTAAAAAATCTTAGAAAATAAACTCGTAAATGTCACCAAATATCATGTCTTGTTGTGGAGTTTTCATGGCTTTAAAATCCAATATTTTATAAAAATTTACAAATTTAAATAGTAGTGGAATTTTTTTTTTTTCTTAAATCTGAGAGATGAAACATTTGTGTAAACATAAAAATTTGCAGTTGTTAAAGACAGGATAGTTATATATCTGTCATTTGTATATATTTGTCTTTTGTATAAGATTTTCTTGGCCTACATTTCTTTTCTTTTCACAATTTGTGTTTTTTCCTTTAATTTACCTTTGTATCCATTTCTTGTCCTTCTTTTCTCTCTCTGTAGACACTTGTACATAATAAATGGCCTATGATGATATGACATGTTTAAAAAGAATTCACATTTATATGAAGACAAAATAATAAACACTTGTAAAAACATAGGTGCCTATAAAAATCAATGCTTGAAACTAAGTTCTGGCACTAGTAGAAAATACATGACTATTTCTGACAACAGTTTTCATAAAGTATATTTCATAATAAAATCAACATTTTTTTATTTTTTTTATTTATTTATTTATTTTTTTTAGAGCTATATTTTTGTGCTTAAAGAGGTGGATGTGTACTACTATTGATGGAATGAAATCTGTAAGTGAACATTTCACTCAAAAAGAAACCTGCATATTACTTTAGGCAGAATCCAGTTGTATTGACAACCATACATAGTCTTTTTAGATTTTATTGATGTTTTTGATCGATGTTGTATGGAAGCATAAACATTTACCCCTTTTGTAGCATTTCATGGAAACAACTGATTAGTGAAAACAAATAGCTCACACTTACTGCATTCAGTTAAGCTTCAGTTTTAGAAAAAGATGGATTTGGCAGGTATCCAGGAAATACTTTGATCACAATTCCAATAAGAATTTTGGAACCATTATGAAGAGCATATTGAAAATATCCTCTTGGACAACAGCAAAAACCTCCTTCATTGGGTTCAATTTTGTGAAGATAATTCATGGGAAATCAGTTAAAAAAATATTGATAGTGCATATACTTGCAAAAATATGTAGTTTATGAAACATTTTTTATCCATATGAATCTTGTAAAATTATGCCTACCTGTGCAGTATTAATATATAGTTTTGAGACAAGTATTATCAATATGATTCTTGTGAAACTATGCCTACTTGTGTATTATTAAATGTTAGAGTTGGGGTCACCTGAACAAAGTATTTCTTTAATTCCTTCTACCATTAAAGCACTTAAAGACTTAAATTAGATCAAACAATGGGAATGAAACTTATATTGACACATTTAATTTACATTTGTCCAATTTGAAATTCTTCTCTTGTTAGAATTTGATAAGTTCAGAGAGGCATAATTACCATTGGAAAGCTTCACATACAAGAGTTGGTGTATAAAAGAAATAAATATAAAAAAAAAACAGAATTTATATATATCTTGTAAACAAAAATGAATTAATTTTTTTCTGTTTTCTTCCAATGCTTAGGGATTACAGACATAATCTGAATATATTTTCCTTTTCTGTTTTGTAGTTGACTATCAAGAAATCATGAGACCTGGGAGTGGAATAACATGCCGACCAAAAGACAGGTCGGCACAACGCCAAAGCATTGCATTTCTGGAGAAATGTGCCAAAGAAAAAGAAAAACTTCAAGAGCGTCTCACTGAAGAACTCAAGACAGATATTTTAAGGTAATACATTAATTATATTTTAAAACATCATTTTCTTATTCTGGGTTTTATCCAGCTAAATGTAATAGTTAACAATTTGGTGAATGCGCCTGATGTATTGAATTCACATAAATTTACCTACATGAGGATGAGAGGGAGATTTGCTGTTGTTTGTCCCTGGCCATAAAAGACTGGACATCTTTACCTTTGTTTTGTCTATCATCAAATAGTTTAATTTTTTTTTAAATCTTTTTAATTAAATAAATGAGAATATATTAACTTCAGTTTCTTTACTTATTAATATTTATTCATCACTTATTCATTATACTCCTTCAGATTTTTAGTCTTTTGTCAGATTTAAGAAAATGGGTTAACCTTTAAACTTTTCAGCATTGCTTTGTATATTCATGTGGCACAAGTATGTACATGCATATACATATATTTGCATGCATATTAGTTCTTGTCCAATCACCAAAGTTAAGCAATATTGTGCTTGGTCAGTATCTAGATGGATGACCACTAAGGAATGTGAGGTGCTGTAAGCTTAGATGTATGGGTGGTATAATGGATAACAGCTTGGAATAAGAAATTGGAGAACCAAGTTTGAATTCCTGTTGAGTTTTTGTTATATTCACTTATGCACAAATACCCTTGGGAAAGGCATAAATGCATCTCTTCTTCTCTCAGCTTTTTCTGGTCTCTGTACACTTCAATCAACCTGGTCATAGCATTGATGATGTTGGGTGTGTGCTATTAGCATCTAGGTTTGATAACTGGGAAGATAGATGCAAATCAAAGTATATACTAAAAGTAAATTCCCACATAGAAGGACTAAACAGGGATTTGGGTTTATTTAGAGTGCACAATTTCCACAAGGAAACTCATTATCAGCAACACCACTCCTCAGATGAGTAAGCCCTCCACCCACATTTTAACTCTAAATTTTAACAGCCATCACCTATCTACTATATTTTTATTGTTGTACCACCTATGATTTCCTTCATGACACACTATTCAGTAATGGAAGTATTGCCCTGTACAATGAGGGCTACTTTCCAGTCACTCTTTTTTATATGATCATTGATTCTCTCACTATGGCTCCTTTACAATATAAGCTTATGTAAGGAGTGGGGAAGATTAGTGTAGATACATATTAATCTTGTATATGTATTTATACCTTTACATGTATTGAGATTCATATGTTTGTGTGGTGGCTTGTTTATATTTACACACTGTTATGTGCACTTGTACACATGTGCATCTATATATGTATACGCATTTCCTCTTGTTTTTTCCTTCAATTTTTATTTTATTTTCTGCACCTCCTTCTTTTGTTAATAGATTTCTAAATTTTTATACATTTTTTTGTTTCTTCAATTTTTCTTTTCATTTCATTTTATTTAATAATATTTTATTATTATATATTCCATTTTTTCCTCCTCATTTTTTTTCATCACATCATATTCTAACCACAGCCCATCTTTCTACACTTGAAAACTTGATCTGACAATTTTTGCTACAACTTGCTACATGCAAGGTGTCTTTCCCCCTCCCCAACCTATTCTCTCTATGTTTACAATCTCATTTCCCCCACAACACACACCAGTAATAATAGACCTGCCTAACGCTTTTACACTGATCAAAATTTTTAATTTAAGTTTATTTTCATAAAAAGTTTTGCACATTTAATTCCTGACAACTCACGAATAGCAAATTATTTAATTCCCAACATCTCATGAATAGCAGTTTCAATGTTAAGATTAGGGAATGAATCGTAGCATATTTTGTAGTTTACTCCTGTTTTGTAATCTCCACATATACTTAACTCTCCATCTGGTTTTCATAAAACAACAATTACTACCACCAGAAGGAACATGCTCTAAAATTCCTTGCTCCACCATTGTTTTTAGTTTAGCAATTACTAAAGGTAGCATGAAGGACACTGGGTTGTCCGGAAATTCCGAACTTAAAAAACTTTCTCTCCATGCTTCATATGGTTAATAATTAATATTTAATAAATGTTTATCGTACTGATTATATTGGTATCCTTTTTTTTGTCCTTGTTTTATTAACTAACCTATATATATATATATATATATATATATATATATATATACACACACACATACAGGGTACAATTGTTATCTAAATTATTCAAAAATGAAAATAACACTGACATCTCATTTTAACAGATATATTACCAAAATTACACAAAAATATCTTGAAATACTAAAGATTAAATTTATTCAATAAAATTGCCATTGCCCTCAGTCACAGCCTCCAGATAACTTCGGAATCTCCTGCAAATCTTTACAACACTCTCCTTGATTAAGTTGGTGAATGCTACCATAATCCTTGCCTTCAGTTCTTCTTTGGTATTACAAGGAGTTTTGTTGATTCCTCACTCAACTGTTACCCACACATAATAATCAAAGGGGTTGCAGTCTGGTGAATTAGGCAGCTAGATGTAAGGGGTGATGTGGCCGCAGAAATTGTTTGACAGCCACGTCTGGGTTCTCCTGCTTGTGTGGCATGGTGCAGAGTCCTGTTGCCAAACATAAGATCTTCCAGCAGCCACCCTCTTGACTCAGGGCAGCACTACTTCCTCATGGCACTTGATGTAGGCCTCTGTGTTGAGCCTGAGGCACTGCTGGAAGATGAATGGAGGCATAACATCACCATCACAAGTGATCACTTTGAACACCATGATGTTGACTGGATATATCATGTAACCCTTTTCGAATCCTTTGTACTAAAGATTAAATTCTTTCAGCAATAATTGTTAATAAATCAGCTGTTGACTTAGAGAAGCAAAAGCCATATTGCTTATCTGTGAGATGAGATGCTTAACCAATTCAGAGTTGATTAGAGCCTCTAGTAAGATGCAGAAAACTAATAGGCTGGTAGTTAGAAGGATCAGATGGTTCACCTAAGGTCTTAAAAACAGGGACTACAGAAGAAGATTTCCAACAAGTAGGAAAGCAAGAAGCAGCAAGGCATTTATTGTAGAGTTTAGAGATAACAGGAGACAGTTCAGGAGCACATTTCTTAAGGACTATATCAGGGTTACCATCAAGATCACATATTTTGTAGGGATCCAATTTAGATATAATAGCAAAAACTATGGATGGAGTTATATGTATATCACTCAACAGAGACTCAGTTCTAAATGGAAAGTCAGGCAAAGATACTCCAGATGAGTCAAAAGTAGAATTTGAAGAAAATTTATGAGCAAAACATTATGCTTTATCAGCAGAAGTTAACAACTTAAATTGAGTGAAGAAAGAATAGATAGAAAACTTAGTCTTATTTAACACACTATTATAAGGCTGCCAGTAGTCACAAGAACCAAATTTGTTAAGGGCTATATGGTGCTTCATTCTATCAGCAAACAAAGACTTAGTCTCTTTAAGGATACATTTAACACACTATTACCTGGTAGTAGTCATGAGAGCCATATTTGTTAGGGATTATATGGTGCCTCATTCTGTCAGCAAATAAAGACTTAGCCTCTTAAAGGATACATTTATAATTATTGCAAGTAGACACAAACAGTTATCTGTTGCAATCAGAACTCTCATTCTGGTACAGTCAGGAAAGTGATTCCCGTGGGCTATAGCAGCTGATTAAGCAGGTGTGAACCAAAGAGAAGATTGTGATTTTACCTGGTATTTCCAAGAAGGTACAAAAAGCATTGATGCTAGCTTTAACCCAAGGAGAAACCTTTGTGACACAATTCTCAATAGGAAGATTAAGAATATCAATCCAAGGGCCATCTCAAAGAAAGTCATGAATGAATCCCAATTGGTACACTGAAAATAGAAAAAAGTCTTGAGAATATGAGGTTCCTTTCTAATGGATGACTCCAAATAAATATCGACAGATACTACAGCATGATTTGACTTCTCAAGGGGACAGGAAAGGAAGAAAAAAATCTAGTAAAAAAGCTTATTGGTAAGAATTATTTGGAAAATTCAGTTTGATTGAGCAATGGAAAAATTTAAGGTCTGAATGCTGGCAACATCAGTAACGTTAGAATGCTAAAGCCACTAGACGTGATGAGCATTAAAATCACTAAACACAAAAATGTTTGCAGATGAATATAGAAAGAGAGCCATTTCTGTATTGTCAGATATTTTGTTTAATAGGTTACAGTCCTGATATAAAGGAAAAAGAAATGACTAACAGTACAATAAAGAAAGTCAAAAGCACATGAAAGTATCATCTGGGGACTCAAGAGATAATTCCCTTGCCATTGGAAAATTTTCCTGGATGTAAACACCAATGCCATGTATATATATCCCAGAAAGAGATAGCCTGGAACAGAGGATTCATTGGTAGAAAAATTTAAATTAGTCTTACATAGTGCTAAGATATCTGGAAAACATTTCAAGAGAAAAGATTCTACATTACAGAAATTGGAATGAATACCGCAAATATTGGAAAAAGAAAGGTTGAGTCGGGTAGATGATATTTTCTTTACTGGTTTACTCATATTTCTTTTCACCCTATCTGTCATAGGAAGTTTGTTTTAAAGATAAAAAGTCCAAAATAATTATCACTATCATCTGTGGCAATATAAACTGATCAGAAGATGGCTAAGACTAAAGCATAATGTCGGTTCAGAGTTGCCTTCTGAAAATACATGCAAAGATACATGCACGACATTGCACTGCAAGCACCTTGATATTGTGCAACTCTTGATCAGAGCTACCTAAGTGCTGTCAAAGTGTATGGGCTCTTTTACTACCAGTTAGATGCCAAACCAGTACCCTCATAATGAAAAGTCACAGCCATTGATCAATTGTAAATTCTCAAGAACAAAAAAAAAAGTATAAATTCACTTTCATCATATGTTTAGGTTTATTCTATTTATTGCTTTTTAAAATGATAAACATTGTTGAGGAGTAAAGTTAGTTAAAATAATAGCAGTGTCAAAGGGAAAACCATCCTTTTGACACTTTTTTTTTTGGTGAGTACAAAGTTACAAGTTTGCCAAAACTTATTAAAGGCTGAATTTATCAAAAACAGATATTTTAAAAATGCTAATTCACTTTTAAACAAAACAAACTTGAAAAAAATGCATATGAACTCAAAAATCATCCCACTATTATTATAAGAAAAGCTGACAAATCAAGCATTTTTGTAGTATTAACCGTCACAACTGCACACTAACTTTCGCAGTTGTATCCCCTGGATCCACATTAATTTTGGGTGTGGCAAGTTTTTGAATTGTGGGTATATTATTAGCACTGTAACTTTTTAGGGTTTTAGATATATTGTTATAAAATTTTCAGGGTATTTGCATGAATAGATGTAGTAAATATAGACATATTTTTTTTACTGTATGTATAATAAATTTTGGGAAAAAAAATAAATAAAAAAACTTGAAAACTAAAAACAAAGTTCATATTTTATTAAGAAGCTTACTTGTTAATTGTGTAATCCAGACACACAATCCATCATGATAACATTCAAAGCAAGAGTAGAGATGCATGGGAACATGACAGTGCCAGCAGACAAAAGTAGTTTGGTGCCTCTTTTTGTCCCTGCTGGAGCACACCACACAGTTGGGCACAGAGGGTTTTCCAGTGATGGCACACTTGGGATTTATCATGATATAGTGCTCACACATAACCAGCCTGTCCATAATGTCATTGTGGTGCCTTTTTTGGCAAAAGTTCAGTCAGCTGATGTCCTTCAAGAAGTTTGTGCAATATCTTCAGGTGAAATTTCTCAGCATGTAATGCCCTCCAAATCCCCCAAGAATTACAAAAGCAGCCTTCAAATGAGTTAAAAAACGTTTTCTTCCACCACTTCAGTGACTTGTGCTCAACAATAAAAAAAAAAGTTAGCTGCTTGTCAACTTGTCCCATGTTTCTAGTGTAGCTCTCAATGGTGCAGGGCTTCTCCATGGTGGAAACATGGTCCTGGAGATGATTCAACCTAACTTCCTTCCAGAAGGTTTGGTCAGAGTGGCAGGTAGTAAGCAGTGGAAGTACTTGGTTTCAAAAGGGAAGTATATTTCTAAAAATAACCTGTTACTATGGAAATGACATCATTAAGCTTGTGATATGAACTGGGACTGATTGGATGTCAGCCATTTTGTCCCAATTGAAATAGTTATTTTATCAACAAATTTTAATCTTACTATTCTAAACATTTTGTGGATACCCATGTTTAGGTGGATTCCCTGTTCAACTTGGTGTGAATTGTGTCTGCTGGCCTGTGCACAACAGACAATAAAGAAAATATGCTTTCCTGCAGGGAAACTTGCATCCCTCTTTGTAGGAGAAACCACAATCTGATCCAGTGTGCTTTAGATCTCTCAGCCACAGAGAGTGTCGTAGACTGATGGTGTTGCTAAGGGCAGCCCTCTTGGCCCTTTGCAAACTTTTATATGGCCAACTTAGAAAACAAAATATTCAATAAAATAAATAAACCCACCATTTATGCCAGATATATTGATGACATCTTCAGCTAAACCAAATCCATTAACGACATTATAGAACTTTAAAAAAAAGTTTTGAAAATCATTCCATTTTAAAGTTCACTTATGAACTAAATATCAATAAAACATCCTATTTCTAGATATTCTCATTGACTATAACAGTGATAATTTTACCATATCTATGTACAAAATGTCTACTAATTCTAACTCTTGCTTTCTGAACTACAACAGTGAATGCCCCTTAAATATAAAACTACTGTCATTAATAATCTAATCCAGAGGGTGAAACTCATTTCCTCATCTAAAATAATTTTCCTTAATTTAATAATATAAAACAAACACTTATTAATAATGAGTACTCTAATTACATAATCGATAATCAAATTTAATTTAAAGAATAACAATTTTAATAAAAACTACAGACATAAACATAATATTATCATATATTAACAAAATTAAATACACCACAATTAGAAAAAAGACAAAACTACAATAAAAACATCATACATCTCTCTCTCTCTCTCTCTCTCTCTCATATATATATATATATATATTAGTGCATGTTTCATTAAATAATATAGACAAGTTTTGTCTATTTTAATCAAATTCCTTTCATATCATCTGATAAGCTTAATAACATTATCAAAACGAAAGAAAGTCACCATATCGATACATATTTTTAATCCTATCTAAGCTTTCGGCTTACATAAGCCATCATCAAAGATGACAATTACAATAAATTAAACAATACACAGATATAGCAACAATGATAGTCTGTTTTGTTTACATGGAAGATTTCCAAGCAATGACAAACTCATGCATACAAGACACTGGAAGCGAAAATTGCACTGCGGCACATGACATTACACATGACTATGTGAGAGTGAAAACAAGAAATGTTAAATATAGGAAGCTGCTGGTATAAACCAATGGCTTCTGTTATCAATTATAGGCATATATATATTCTGAAAACTACATTAGTCAGGGTACTTGGATAAGTATATTTCATTTTGATCAAAGTGGGTCCCTCAGGACATAAACCCACTACTGAAATTTTTTTTCCCTTTGATATAAATTAAATTTAAATTTGAACAAAGGAATGACTCCTAGGGTACTTGGATAAATATATTTCATTTCAATCAAAGAGAGTTCCCCAATGATTCCTATCCAAAAATATAGAAGGAGAAAGCCAAAAGATGGAGGTCACATCAACAAGGTCAAAATGAGACAATACGGACGTCAAGTTGAGCAAGAAATCACCAATCAGTAGGTAGTGCCGTGGCCACCAATATATCTATATCGGTGGCCACGGTAGGGCCTTATGATACATATTTGTTGTGACAATTCAGCTGTGATATCAATGTTGAAAGCTGCTCATTAATTCATTCAATCAAGTATTAAATTTTTGGAAAAATTAATGAAAATTTATTCTATTAAGCTATGCACCCTAGTAAAACCAACTATATTTTGTACCCCCTTACTTGTTTGCAATCTTTTCCCTAAAATTTGGTTTCAATCAGTCAATGAATGTATGGCTATTTTAGAGAGTGTGATTGACAGACTAACCAAAAACACAGAATTTTTAATATAGATAAACTGAAAATGATTCTTTGAAAAATGTGATTAGTAATATATACTTAAAAATCAATGTTTGTATATATCTTCTTGATCTTTACTTATATTTACATATGAAATATTTTGATCTCTGATCTTCATCAAATTTTGTCATCATTACAAAAATAAAAGAACTCTTTCTTTACTTGCTGAAATACTTAACAACAACTACAAATGTTTTTGGTTTTTTATTCTATGGTTTCCAAGCAATAATCTAGTTCAGTTGCGATTTTTGGTAAGTAAAAAATATTCAGATAAATCTTTGAATTGTTATGAAGGTGAATTTGTTTATGCAAAAGCGAGTAATGTGCTTACTGTAAGACAGCTTTGAGAGTTGAACAGAGTTTACTTACCGTGCTGGGGTATCTGGACTGCAGCTCGATACTCCAAATAAGTTATCAAAACAAAAACTTATAATTTATCTGGAATCCTAACCTGGGATTGTTTTGGTTTTTTTTTTGTTTTTTAATAGGTATAGATAGGCTCTCCTATCACCTAGTCCATACTCCACCCATTTCTTTTGAACAAGAGTAGAGGCTCTTGTTTCCTGTTTAGGAAGGGGTTCCTGATTCCTTTCCTTTTCTCAGCTCTTAATATTGGTGCTGTCATGAATTTTTCTGTGATATGTGTGGATGGTAGCAACAGCTTATCATACTGAGGATACTGGGTTGGCAGTTTTCTGGTTGCTGTTCCCAATTGGTAGTTAGGATCCCCAAACTCTTGCATAGCATCTTGAGAGGATGTTCTGATCAACAGTTGCATGATATCAGGGCTCTTGTAGTGCCATGTCACATATGGAAGGGAGCCCCTGCAAGCACCTCCGGTGGGCAACCCTAAGGCCACAATATGTTACAGTCTGTACCAGTTCCCTTCCTGCACATGTTACATTAGATGACCAACTGCTACTTCTATCCTAAGCTTTTCCTAACCAATATAACACATTATGACTATAAACAACCAAAGATATAAACCTAAACCAGCTCAACAAAAAACATTTAAACCCCTTAAACTTTCTTCATCCAACATTTGTGGTATTCATACCAACTTATGCAGTGTAGAATTGTTCCGCTTTGTAAAGTCTCTGGATATCCTAGCTGTTTGCGAAACTAACCTTAACTCTTCAATCCCCTCCTCTGATTTCTCGATTTCTTGCTACCTTCCTCTCCTTAGAAAGGGCTCTAAAGTCCACGTGCATGACCTGGGAGTTTATGTCTGCAAACATCTCCTGCTAGCTAGGGAAATCTCTTTTGAATCTCCAAAACATTCATACATGTGTGTCTCTACTTAATTCAGTCAGCTATCTGTTCTTCCTCTACTATTCCCTTTCCTCTCAAGACTGTTGTGTGCTTGATAGCCTTGTCTATGTTATTGGAAATACTATTTCACTACACCTGTTTGCAAACATATTCGTGTTTGGTGACTTTAATGCCAACCATACCAGGTGGCTTAAACACTCTGTCATTGGCATCCAAACCCTTAACTTCTCAATTACTCATACAAGTGGTTGATTTGCCCACACATTCCCCCAGTAACTCTAACAGAAATGCTTCTCTTCTCAATCTCTTTTTTTATCTCTTTCCCTGACTCTTGTCATATTACACAGCTCTGCCCTCTTGGCAAATCTGATCGTGTGGTAGCGTCTGTAAACATCACCTCCTGCTTCTCCACCTCCTACCAACAGAATATCTTTCTGTTATCAATGAGTAGATTGGGATTCATTCTGGGATTTCCTTCATGACGTTCCTTGGAATGAAGTTTTTAATCATCCTATTAAAAAATGTGCATCTGACTTGAAGGGAAACCACTACATTGAATCAATAGCTGCATCTACTGCAAGAAAAGTCGGTTCATTGTGTCATGCCAAAAGGTTTTTCTTATCAGAGTCCATCTTGCACATTTACAAATCTACCATTCAGCTGTGCATTGAATACTGCTGCTATATTTGGTCTAGTGCTCCTGCTATTCATCTTGAGGTTCTTGACAAAATCCAAAGGATCTGCAGTGTAATTGATCCTGACTTGTCATCTCAACTTCAGTCACTTTCTCACCGACATGATGTAGCTTCCCTCAGTCTTTTCTACAAATATTTTCATGGCAACTGTTCTGACAAACTTTTTTCCCTGGTGCCCCAACTACATGAATTTAAGTGTGCTATTAGATAAGCATCTAGATCTCACTCTTTTACTGTTGAAATAGTTAAATATAACCACCAGTTCTATTCCAATGGTTTCTTTTCTTGCACTTCCTGACAGTGGAACTTGCTTCCTCTTACTTGCTTCCCCTGATAACAACAATCTTCAAAAATTTAAATGCAACATCAATCGCCATCTTTTGTTGTCTTGAACTTTGTTCATTTCTTATCCTTTCCTCAATCCCCCTCTATACCCAGTCTTTCACTCTCTGTTACTTCCTGCATACTAGCGGCACTCCCACCTTGCTTGGGGTGAAATGCTTAAAAAAAAATCAGTGGTAATACATTTCAGCAAACCTCATAGACTACAGCCTAGTAATGAATAAAAGCATTTTAGACAACAAATATTTTTCAACATTGTCTCCTTCTTTGTCAATATATTTAATCCAATACTTCTCTATTAGATCAAGCTTATGGCCACATCATGTAAAAAAAAACACCAGTCCTCATACGATCACCAAAGTTTTCCTCTTTTCCTCCATTTTATAGTAAGATTTGTACCACCAAAAAACATTATCTAAAAAAAAAAAAAAATAATATAGAAAATATATAGATTTTGGCATTAAATAAACCATAAGGGTTGATCTGCCTCTAGGTCAACTGCTGATGTAATAATGATTATTGTTGAAAGAGCCTATCAAGCTTTAAATCTGAATGGTGAAACTCAAGCTGTTGCTTTGGACATCTTGAAAGCATTTTACAGGATTTAGCATACCGGTCTTCTTCACAAGTTGAAAGGTTATGGTATTTCTGAATGAATTTTTAAACTGATTCAGTCTTTCTTATCAAATTCCAAGACAAAAGTTGTTGTGAATGGCCACTCTTCTAGATCTTTCTGTTTTCCCCATAGCTCTATCCTTGAACCTATGTCATTCCTAATTTTCAGCAATAACCTTCCTGATAGCATCAGTTCTCAACTCTGTATCTATGCTAATGACACAATTATTTACTCCTGTCTTAATAGTAAGTCTGATCAGATTGATGAGGTTAAATTATAAATGACCTAAAATCTGCTGTTAACTGGGGCAAGGAATTGTTTGTTAATTTTAATGCTCCCAAAATGAAACCGCTTTCTATCAATCATCTGAGAGATTTCCTTCTGCCATTTATCAGCATGGCTGATGCTAGCCTCCAGGAGAGTGACTTGTTGCACCTTCTCTGGTTAACATTCTCTGCTGACATGAAGTGGAAAGATTAATATGCATCAGTTGCTAGGTCTGCTGCTTGAAAAGTTGGTTCACTGTGCTGTTCTAGATAATTTTTCTCACTAGAATCTATATTACATATGTATAAGTTGTCTTTGCTTTGAATACTGCTGCCAAATCTGATCTGGTGCTACTGCTGTATATTTAGAGATTCTTGATAAACTCCAAACAAGAAACTGCAATGTTATTGGTCTTGATCTGGTATCTCAGCTCCAGTCACTTTTCCACTGCCATAATGTAGCTTCCCTGTGCCTTTTATATGCATACTTAGATTGGATTGGATTGGCAGCAAGATTTTACCATTTTACCATTGAAATGGTTAGATATAACTGTAAGTTCTATGCTAAAAATTTCTTCTATCGCACTTCTCACTTGTTGAACTCTCTTCCAAATTCTTGCTTCCCAATCAAATTTGATCTTCAAAAATTTAAATGCAATGTCAATCATTATTTTCTGTCTTCTTAATTATTGTTCTCTTTCCTTAATAGTATTTTTCTCACACTCAGCAACCCCTTTTGTCTTAGTTGTTTTGTTGCTGTGCTTGGGGTGAAATAATTAAAAAAAACAACCAATGTATTAGATCAAGCATTATACAGTATAAGTTTTAGGTCAGAATTCAGTTAATAACTTGCCCAGGCTATAGACTTATTTATCAACTTTTGTGCATTAAAACTATTTTAATGTATTTTTAAAGGTCATGGTTTGAAATTCATCCTTGTATATTAATTACAATGAATTTTTTCAGTCTCTGAAAAATTTGGCAATATTATCAAAAATTACAAAACTGGCTTTGTTAGCAATTTGACATTTGAATGTTCATCATATATAAAGAGGATCCAAGTTTGTCTAAATTTCCTTTATCATTATATTATAAATTAATGACTGCAGTTATATTTGTTATTCTCTAATGTACTACCACCAGTAGTAGCAGTAGTAGTAGTAGTAATAATAATAATAATAAGAGTAGAAATAATAATAATAAGAGTAATAATAATAATAATAATAATAAGAGTAGAAATAATAATAATAATAATAATAATAATAATAATAATAATAATAATAAGAGTAGTAAATAATAATAATAATAATAAGAGTAGTAATAATAATAATAATAATAATAATAATAAAGTAGTAAAATAATAATAATAAGAGTAGTAATAATAATAATAAGAGTAGTAGTAATAATAATAATAATAAGAGTAGTAATAATAATAATAATAATAAGAGTAGTAATAATAATAATAATAAGAGTAGTAATAATAATAATAATAATAAATAATAATAATAAGATTAGTAGTAGTAATAATAATAATAATAAGAGTAGTAGTAATAATAATAATAATAATAATAATAATAATAATAATAAGAGTAGTAGTAATAATAATAATAATAATAATAAGAGTAGTAGTAGTAATAATAATAATAAGAGTAGTAGTAGTAATAATAATAATAATAGTGATAATAATAATAAGAAGAATAGTGATAATAATAATAATAAGAAGAATAGTAATGATAATAATAATAATGCATGGACACAGGAAATTGAACCAAAACAAATTGCTGGATGATGGTATTTGGATGTCTAGTTGTTTATCTTCTTTCTATAATAACTTTTAATTCCATAAGTAATACAAAAAGATAAAAGAAAGAGAGTCAGCTATAGGCAGTTTAAAGTGAATTAATGAGTAGAAGTTTCTCATAAGAAGAAAAACCAAGAGTGGTAAAAGACTGGTTGACTTATGTTGTACAAGAAGCTGTTGAATTCAAGGTTTAATTTGCCACCTTATTCAGAAGTCCTATGTTCAAAATTATAGAAATGAAGACAAGTGCATCTAATAATAAAACAAAACATATTTGGTTATATTTAAAGCTCATATATTTATTCCATTTCTATTTAATATAGTATATGCCTAATAATAAAAGCAACTTTGTTTTGCATCTGTTTAATTCTAAAACTCCTATAATTCCTGTATCCTACTCTTAAAGGGACATAATTATGTATAATTGTGTATATAATCTCATATTTTCTGGATGTTCTTGATGCAAGTTATGTACAGTGCACCATGTGAGCTGTGTGAAAACATAAACATTGGCTTCTATTTTTCAATTTTGATTGCTGACTCTTTGTCACATTTGGGGCTGCACACAGATTGGAAAAGCAGAATTTTTTTATTTAAAATGGCTTTAATCCACCTTTTCTTAATCCTGCTGAGAATTTTGATGCCATTGTGAGGGAACCATTCTGAAAATATCTTCTTAGACATTTGATAGATGTTTTGGAGGAATTAAATGTGAACAACAAATTTCTGTTTGAATTTCTGGAATGAGGAGTTATCATTATTTAGGTTTGGACTAATGGTCTCATTTTTGTTACTATTATCACAATGCTAGGATATGATTACGCTAGTCAACTTTTTTTTTTTTTTGTGGACCCAAATGTTGTTGGGCAATGGGCGCATATTTCTGAGCTATTTTTTTTCATGCTGAATCTGAAAACTAAGTCCATTTTTTCTCATTACATTATGTTGTCTCAGTATAGATAATTTCTATTTTTCTTAAAATAGGCCAAAATAACTATCTAATATTGATATGCCAGGGCCAAATAGAACCAACTTTAAATGTTTTCAGGTTAGAATAACTTATCATAAAAGAAAAAGTATCCCAATAATTTAAAGAATGCATTTTCAGTTCAGAAAAAGTTTTCAGAAAAATCTTACACAAAATTAAATTAGGGCAAATATGTGTCATCAATTTTTGAATTAAAACAAAGATACAAAGGAATGAAAAATACATTTAATTTTGTCCATCCAAAAATATAAATCTTCTCTTCTTGGAAACTCTTGGAAATCAGCTATCATATTAACATCCCATCTGCCTTTGTATCTTTCTTCCATTACCTTGCGATCCTGATGAAACCTCTCTCCCTGTTCATCACTATAATCCCCAAGATTATAATTTCTGCTGGAGCATCAAAAGAGATCAACCTTTTCAAAAGCACCATAGAGTTTCCAAGAATAGAAGATTTATACCTTTGGATAGACAAAAATGAATTTTTCATTCCTTTGTATCTTCTTTGTTTTGATTCAAAAATTGATGACACATATTTGCCTTAATTTAATTTTGTGTAAGATTTTTCTGAAAACTTTTTCTGAACTGAAAATGCATTCTTTAAGTTATTGGGATACTTTTTCTTTATGATAATTTATTCTAACCTGAAAATGTTTAAGGTTGGTTCTACCTGACCCTGGCATATCACTGTTAAATAGGTATTTTGGCCTATTTTAAGAAAAATAGAAATTATCTCTACTGAGAAAATGTGATGTGATGGGGGAAAATGGACTTGATTTTCAAATTCAGCGTGAAAATATAGCCCAGAAACATGTGCCCATTGCCCAATAACATTTGGTTTGAAAAAATATTGACCTGTTTTATCTTATGAGGCCAAAATAGAAATAGATACCCTATTGGAGCCATCAACAAAAGAAAGACAAACAATTATGGAAAGAGCTAAAATTCACAGCAAGGCTTCAGCAGTTAGAAAAGTATGACAATAGCAGCAGTGGCAGCAGCAAACAGGCAATGAGAATGGTAGGTTCACAGCTCCAAGTTCAAAGTTCAGAATTTTTCCATGGGAGAATAAAATGTTGATTTGTGGCATAATTCAATCACTGTGCCTGATATTACATAATCAGACTCTGAGGAAACAAGGTGAGCCATAACTGAGAAGTACTAAAAAGAACAAAACACCTAGACATGGACAGTGGAATAAGAACAATCTATCTGGGTTATCAAGATTGACAGAAACCTGGAGGGCACAATGGCCAATACATTGTGATAACAACAACAACAAAGATGAGGACATTAGTTCCATTATAAATAGTGATCAATAAACAGTCAAAAAAAAAAAAACTCCTTTGATCTTTTAAAACTAGATTGGATTTTGTGAAAGCCTCTGATAGAAATCACTTAAAAAATAAGGATAGAATGTGGATTTGATTTTTCATACAAAAAAATCATTTTTATTATGAAATGACTTTTAGGTGAATTTTGGTTTTTTATTTTCCTCTGAGTTATTTTTTTTTTTTTAATATCATGCCAAAATCTTTCATATCATTGCATGGACATCTCTTATATCAAGAACAGTTTGGGAGGTAAAATGTATGACAAAGTGAAAAGTTTTCGTGTGATGCATTTTGTCCGATGAAGTCCTAAGGGACAAAATGCGTCACATAACTTTTTCCACTTTATCATACACACACACACACGCAAATATATATATATATATATATATATATATATATATATATATATATATATATATATATATTGTCTCATTAAAGACAACAGACAAGATACTACAATTAAGCTTTTTATTTAACTTTTCTTGTGTTCAGACAAGTGTTTTTTTTTTGGACACAGAGTGTGTAAAACTGTGCAAATAGCAAAAAAATAAAATCATCCTTGATAATGGCTAAAATGTATAGCTGAAAGTGCTCAGAATTATAGAATGCTTGGACAGTTTCTCTACACTCTATGTCCCAAAAAGAAAACACTTGTTTGAACACAAGAAAAATTAAGTAAAAATCTTAATTGTAGTACCTTGTGTGTCATCTTTAATGAAACATGTATAAATGAAAGATTGCTGCCTAAATACACACACACACACACACACACATATATATATATATATATATATATATATATATATATATATATATGTGTTTGAGAGAGAGAAATTTTAAAATCAAATACACACATTTCCAAGTATAAGCTTTTATTTAATGATTTTTTTATTTAATAATTTGACTATATTTTATTAAATTAAAATTTTATGTATATGCTATGAAAATTTTAAAGTTTATGTAAAGAAGGTGCTGAACAGTTATTAGTCCAACCCTCTTTCCAAAATCCCTTTAACTCTGTTTCAATTAAGGTAAAAGCTTTTCAGCACCTCCTGGTACTCTTTCAAGTATCTGATATCTTTGTTTGTGGGATATCTGACCAATCAGAAAATTAAACAAATAGTTTGTAGAAAGCTTTCTAACATGGATATAAATTTACTGTTGAAGATTCTGAAATGAGTGCACTTTCAATACATTTTCACCTTTAATAAATTACTTTCTCTTTTACTCAAAACTGCATTCTTTAAATTGAAATTATGGTCAGATCTATTATGGTGAACAACTAATCCAATGATTGTATTGTTTTGTAAATTTTTCAAATCTTCTGCAGAAGAACTCGAGAAAATGAAACCAACATCAGAAAGTTTTTTGAATCCAATTCAAAATGATCCAGAAACATTTACTAGGATTCATCTGAGGAGATTGATTCTTTGATTGAGAAACCTTCTTTCATATAAATGTTGTTTATAACTTTGAGAAGAGTCTTTAGCATTACAAGCATTTATTTCAACAACTGAATTCATTTTTCTGTCACTGGATCTAACCAACGCCTTTATCCACTGTGCCATGTGTCCTTGAGTACATCTGGGTATGATTTTCTGGGTATTATAAACCTAATGTCTTCAGCAACCATTTTTACCAGTGCTCATATTGCAATTGCAGGGACAGGACCCAAAGAGTGTGAGTTCAATACCCGGTTACGGCACTGGAGAACTTTCAGAGGGAAATTAACAGGAGATAACTGATAACTGACATCCATTAAACATGGCACATGGAACTAGAACAGTCTACCCCGGTGAGCAAAATAAAGGGTTCAGTTCAACATTCCAACCACCTAAAGAAGGCCGGAGCATACAACGGCCAAAACGTGATAAATATGCCTACAAAGATGAGGACAATAGTCCGAATAATGTAAATAATGTACATAATACCTCATCTCAGAAATATAGACAGGCTCTGATGGATAATTTATTAGCATTCATTTATACAAATAATATATATTATCTGACTTAAAAGTAATGGACTCAGTGTGCTGTGAGCTTTGCATGAAAGAGAGATAAGCTAATTGTGTTATCATCTAACAGGATATCTTGGAAGTATATAACTATAATCTTAGCATTCTGCAACCATTTCATTTTTTTTTTCTACATGCTTTTGTGGCAGGGCAAATCATGGCTACTTTACCATGACAATGCACCTGCTTTTAATGCCTTGAGCATCCGGCAGTTCCTGACCAAGAATAACATTGCCATACTAGAATAACCTCCCTATTCACCTGATCTTGCTCTGTTTGACATTTTTATTTTCCCAAGATCAAGGAGGTTATTAAGGGGACCCATTTTGAAGGTGTGGAGGCCATCAAGAGGGCCGTAACAACTGAGCTGAGAGGCATTCAAAAAGATTCCTTCCAGCAGTGTGTAGAAGTGTAGCAGAAAAGGATGGAAAAGTGCATTACACTCAAGGGAGATTACTTTGGAGGGGAAACCATGTAGTTTGTTACTTGGAATTGAAATAAGTTGTTTGTGACATCAGTCTCGTTACTTTTCAAACAGACCTCGTATTTTACTGCTCTAAACATTCTTTTTGTGGATACCCATGTTTAGGCAGATGTTCCCTGTTTTACTTAAATAGTGTAAAATGTCTTAATAAAGAAAATATGATCTCCTGCTGTTTTCAAACTTGCATCCCTCTTTGTAGGAGAAACCACTGTCAGATCCAGTGTGCTTTAGATCGCTCAGCCACAGAGAGTGTCAACCCCTTGCAATGTCCAGTTACCCTTTTGAAGAGTAATTGAACCTTGTTGGGCTGTGATTGATTTGTTTTCTTATGGTCTATTAACCTTTTCTAGGTTATTTAAAGCCAGAAAATACTTTTAGATTATAGTATTTTTTTTTTTTTAGATAATAATGATTAACGGATACAAATCCTCCTAATTAACCTATAGCTGGGGAGGAAGACAGGGATTCATACCTTTCCCAAGGGTATTTGCATATAAGTGAATATAACAAAGCAGACTGTAATTGAAACTCAGCTCTCTGATTTCCAATTCCAAGTTATTGTCCATTACACCACCTGCACATCCAAGCTTACAGCACCTGATATTCCCAAGTATTTACCCATCTAGGTCCTGACCAGGCTTGACTTCAGTGATCATATGGTGTTTCAATGTGTTATGGGCAGTAATTAGATAAAGTAAATGTAAATATCTTCAAGAAAAACAGTGTGGTTAATTATGAAATGGAGTGGAGATAACAGAATGGAACATTGTTAGGCATTGTTAGTTTAATAATAATCATTTTTTTTTTTTTTTTAATATTAAAATAGATAGTTTCATCACAATTTTTAATTTTTCATTGGATTTTTCTGTTGTTATAAGAGTATCTTTCTTTGTTTATTTTATAGGATGTTTGAAGACAGCATTCATCCAGATATCTTGTTCTATGTTGGTAAGAAAGACGTCAAAGCACATAAAATCATGCTCCAAGGAAGGTAAGTTATATACCAATTTGAATGGATTCCTTAATTGGGCTAAGGTTTTATTTCCATTTTCTTTAAAACATCCTCGTTGCTTACACACTCATCCATAGTTTTCTCATTCTTCTGTAGAACTCCTTCTCTTTTGCCTAAAGTCATTGAAATATGCAACATAAATATATGTGTATATTTATTTATTATTTTTGTTTACATTTTATATTTATTAATGTGTCTTATCTTTCAGCTTATAATAAATTATTGTCCCCCCAAAAAAATATTTTGAAAATATTAATATTACACTTTTGGGAGAGTTATTTTTGATTTAGACATATATTCAATATATTTGTATTTGATAAACAGAAAAATATTTTCTTGAAGGACAGCCAAGTGTAGAAAAGGTTTATAGATTTGCAAATAGAAATAAGACAATGAGTCAATTTTATTATGATCTGATTGATTTACTGTCAGTTTAACTTGGTTGTATACTAAAAAGATTTTATGAACGTTATTGATTGATAATTCTCTGCCTGATGGAAACAGAAGTTTAATTAAACAAAATGATTAATGAATTTTCTTCATCAGGGAAGGAGATATTTACAATTACCTGCTGGATTACTTGGCTAACGACAACAACTCGGCATCTGATGTCATAACAAGTAAAGAACTGAAAGATTTTCTCAGGTAATATTGATTTGGATATCAGTACTTTAAAAAAAGCTAACACCTCATTTTTACAAATTTACCAAGTGTGAAAACAAAATTATGCTATTTGTGCCTTTCAGTGTATGTTTTTTACTTTTTAGTTTTAGTTTACTAGTTTGGTAGCGATCACTTTGCTGATGGCAATATCCTAAAATGTTTGTCTATTTAAAATACTAAGTTTATTAGAAAATATATTCATTTTAAAAACAGGAGTTATGAAAATTACTTCAAAGGGTTGGACATTTGGATTTATACTCTTTTCCTATTACCAAGGGGTTGTTGCCAGACAGAAAGCGATGTTAGTTCTCATAACACAGATGTTCATTTCACTTTCATTCAAATTGTGTGTATGTATATTTGAGTGAAAGCATGTATATTTTAATTCAATGACAAACCTAAAAATATTGGGCTTATGGCCATATCATGTTGAAACATTGGTTCCTGTATGATAACTGGAGTTAAACAATGTCAAGCCTGGTCAGTATCTTGATGGGTCACTGCTTGGGAATACCAGGTGCTGCAAGTGTGGATGTGCAGGTGATGTAATGGATAATGGCTCAGAATTGTTAATCTGAGAGCCAAGTTCCAATTCTCATTTGGCTTGTTATATTTACTTATGAGCAAATACTCTTGGGAACGGTATGAATTCTCCCCCAAGTTATGGATTAATTAGTAAGATTTGTATCACTAAATCACTATTATCTAAAAAAAAAAATTCTCACAATCAAAAAATATTTTCTGTCTTTAAATAAGCTGCAAAGGGTTGATAAGCCATAGACAATGAATCAATAAACTTAAAAAAAAAAAATCTTGGAAAAATAATTCTATTTATTATGAAATAAATTCTGAAAAGGTTGGATTTTATTGCTCAGCCCAGGGTAAGGGTTATCCAGGCTGAGTGGAAAGATAATTTATTATTCCTATGTTTTATTTCAAACTTAGTCAAACTGTGTGAGTGTATGTATGTGATTGTTTGTTTGTGTATACATTAAATGGCACAAGCACATGTAAGGCACTTATGCACAACACAGGCATGCATATATACATAGCATATATATGTGCATGCAAAGTCATATGCAAACTATGTGATGAACAGAGAATTAGTTTTTTGCTTATAATATAGGTTTGGATCTCTTTCATTCATTCAGTTTTTTTTTATAATAAATATCTGAATGTTCAAATTCTAAACAATAATAAAATAAAATTAAAGAAAACCTGAATGTTAAATAAATCTTTTGTATTATATTTACCAACATATGTACATGAATTCAAGAGTTAAAAAGGAGTAAAAATAGCCATTAGTTAAAGTCTTTGAGTAGATTCCCTGACCATCTTTGTTGTTGGAGATGGTTTGTTTGAAGACTTTCACTAGCTGTCTATGCTGTTGTTGGAGATGTTTCTTTCAGCACACACTGGGGGAAAAGGAAAAAGCTGTAAAGCCACGTCAGCTCTTTTGAAAGTTGAAATCTGTGAGTTTTTATGAGAATTTTTTTCTGAAAGTTGGCTTGAGAAAAATAGGCTTTTAGTTTTCTTTGATTGGTCAAATATTTCACATGGTGATGTTAATTTCTAACCAATAGACACTGATTTAAACAGTATGTGTTGTATTGTGGAATCTTTTGGACATGTTTTAATATGGTATGTATGTGGGTATGTAATTGTGTTGGAAATGATTTATTTCCTATATATTCACCCTACATCTCACATGACTCAATATCATATTGAATTCTCTCATCAATTACTGTGCACACCAGTATCTATCACTGATGCTTTATCTCTTACTACAATAAAGGATGGATCTTAAGTTATTAGACATCAAATATATTTTTGAACTTGTCTCATCCAGAGATGAATGTCAGTTAAATTTCATTAAGCAGTCATGAAAAAGGTTTGTTTAACTTTGATTCTATGAATTGAATTTGCTACTTCTGTCTCTATTAAAAATTGAATATGCAACTTTTAGCAAACATGGACCTTCGTGCTTGCAAAAAAACAGGGTTTCAAAAGGACAGTTTTTTCCATGATACCACTTTTATTTTTAACTATTTTCTCTCTTGGCAATGTTTATTGTTTTAAAAAGTGATGATTAGAATTGTAATAAAGCCTAAACATAAGAAAGTGAATTTTTACATTTTCTTAGTTCTTGAGAATTGATAGCAAAAATAATAAACCCTATTTATTTATTGGTTTGTTTATTTACACTATTTATTATATTGTTATTGAAATGGTTGTCAAAACCTTTTCTAATTACAAATTGATTCAAACTTTATAAAAGGGTAAATAATAAGGATTTCCTTATAGTTTGTTCTCGTATTTTAATAATGTAATAATTGTTTATAAATTTATGATTAAAAAATTGTTTTTGTATTTATTACTTTATAAATTGGTAAATGATAAATATTGTATTGTATGAATTTTAATTTTTTAAATAAATAAACTAATAGTGTTTAATATTTTTGTTATAAATTCTCATGAACAAATGTATAAAATTAATTTCCTCATATGTTTAGGTTTTATTACAATTCTAATAATCACTTTTTAAAATAATAAACATTGCTAATGGTAGTTAAAATAAAAGAGCTGTCATAAGAAAAACTGTCCTCTTGACACTCTGTTTTTTGCAGGCATGAAGGTCCATATTTGTCCAATTTTCTACATTATGCAAAGAGAATTGTGAAATAATGTGACTTTCCTTTTTTGTTTCTGCTTACCAAATTTCTTGAGAAAATATACCTTAATTGTTTATTCATGTTTAATAAAATTGTTTTGCAGACAACTGTACACAACAGAATGTTGTGATATCTTGGTGGAAGAATTTATAAAGAAATTGATTTCTGAAGACTTGAAGAATGGCAGTTCCAGTCTCTTCCCAGTAGTCAATGGAAATGAGGAAATTCATGAGAACAATGACCCAGACCTGAAGAAATCCACATACAAAATTACCAGCCAAATTCCTGTCTTTAGTTGTGTGCGTTCTCGTGAGTCTTCTGGCCCTGAAGCAGCAAGTAGTGCTGACAGTTGCATGTCATTTTCATCAGCATCAACGTCTTCCCTTGGCAACAACAATGGGAGCTTTACCAGCTTGTCTCTGTCCTCTTCTAAAGATGAAGACTACAGCCAGGCATCAACCTTGAGCCCAGAAGACAGACGACAACAGATGAATGAGATCCGGCAACCTTCTTTTGTAAACTGTGATACAGTCAGTGGTGGACCGACTTCTTCAGAGGAAGCACCACCAGTCAAAGGTCTATTGGCATCCCAGAGGTTGCCTGATTTAATAACTGCTTCTACAACTCTTCCTCATGAACCCTGCTGTAAACTTGGCCGTCACCTGCTGCAGATTTTGTTGCAAGGAACGAACACTGATTGTATCTTGTCAGTACACAACCATGATTTCCGTGCTCACAAGTGAGATTATCATAGTCTTTATTTTCATTTATTTACATCTTATTCAACAATATCATATTATAATTCTGCTTGCTCTTTCATTCTTTAGATAGTTAGCATGTACTATTATGTCCTGTAATAGCTTGTCTGTCCACTGCCTAGAAAAATTTAGCTTGCCTCTCTTCTGTTTACAAATTCTTGATAAAGAAGCAGTGTAAATTTCTAGACCTTTTTTTTTTTTAACTCCCAGCAAGCTTTTTTTTCATGCATTTAACATCTGCTTCAGTGAAATTGTATAGTAATATGAAATATCCCAGCCCAAAATGTTTAGTGTCAGTAATAAAAAAAGAGCAAATCTGTGGAATTTGCATGGGTCTCGCTTGACATGATTAAAGGAAATGCTATAAAAAGCTATTTAAAAAATTATTATAATGTGATATGCAGTACATGACTGTATAGGAATTTAATGAATGCTTACAATTTACCCCCCTTAAAAATTAAAGATGATATGACAAGCATCAACATGTCAATAATTCTCATTACTATTATTACATGGTATGCCAAGTAATTGAGAATAAATTATAATATAAAGAAAAACAAAGATATTGAGAACAATCAGTGTGTGTGTATATATATATATATATATATATATATATATATATAATACTAGTGGTCAATATATATATATAATATTAGTGGTCAATATATATATATATATATATATATATATATATATATATATATATATTAGTATAATATCTATATATATATATATATATATATATATATAATATATGGTCAATATATATATCTATATATATATATATATATATATATATATATATATATATAGATAGATATATATATATATATATATATATATAGATAGATATATAGTAATCTCTCTCTCTCTCTCTCTCTCTATATATATATATATATATATATATATATATATATATATATATATATAAATTCCCAAGAGGATATAATCCAGGTAGAACTCAATGTCCAGGGCAGAGAAGGATATAATATAAAAGGTTCAAACACAAATATTCCATGGTTATAATTTATTACATTGGAATCACAATCAAATCATCGCCCTACAAATTCATTCATTGAACTTGTAGGGCTGATGATTTGATTGTGATTATGATTCCAATGTAATAAATTATAACCATGGAATATTAGTGTTTGAGCCTTTTATATTATATATATATTTTATTAAAAAATATTTTACATTGCTATACAGAAATTTCTGTTTCAAGACTGTAAATTTTTATCTTGTCATCAGGCAAAATTCAGTAACTTTTTGCTGAAAATGACTTAAAGCATACACACACACACACACACATATATAATATATGCTTTAAATTCACATACATATTCAACTTGATGGCACACCATCTGTAGCAGTTCAGAAAATTCATATCAGAGCAAGGAGGTTTCAAGTTGGGGGTGATATGTTTGTGTAAATTCTTCATCAGCCATTTCCTTGTGGGTGGGAGCTGGGTCTTGCTTATATTCTCAAATTTAATAAATATAAAGCTTAATTCAGTATTATTTATTTAACCAATATCATATTCAATAAATCAAGCACAATTCAGATTGGTTAGCCAATTAAATAGGGTTAGATGTTTAATAAATCTATTAAACTTATTATCAGATCTCATATTTATAGTCTTTTAGAATGAACAAATAATTCTACAATAACTTTTAAGTTCCAAATTTTTAACACGCTAGACTTTTGTTAGAAGCAGCACAAGATTTAAATTTAGAATCAGCTAATTTTTTTTAGTGTTCGTTTGTCCCAAAAGAGTATAAATATGATAAGTTCAAATGATTTATTAAACATCTAACCATGATGAACATTTTGACACAAAACTCTTACTTTGCTTGATTTATTGAATATTTTGGCTCTAGTTATTGACCATTTTTTTGGCAAAAGTTCTGCTAGCCTGAAAAAAACATGATAAAATCTTGTAATTTTGGATTATTGTCTCGATTATTATTATTAACAACCTATATTATATATAGACAGAAATATTTATAATCCATAATTTCTCAAGTCCTTTTTCTTACAAAGAATACGTATTATTTTGATATTCTTGTATAGTATTTATTTTGTTGCCTTTCTTATTAGATGTATCCTGGCTTGTCGTTCCAAGTATTTTGACACAATGTTTAATGGTTCCTGGGCTGAAACAGATGCTGAGAAATTGCACCTTGAAAGGTGAGACATTTATATTTATGTGTGTGTGTATAATATCTGTATTGTACGTTTATTTATTTATATACATATATATATATATATATATATATATATACATTGAAGTCAACACTCAGAACACTCACAGGCTGTTTCATGCTAGATGCAATCATCAGGCCTGACGATTGCGTCTAGCATGAAACAGCCTGTCGCCTCTGAGTGTTGACTTCAATGTTCACTTTTATATTTACATACGCTCTATCTCTGATAATGAGCACTTTATCCCATAAACATAGCACATCTTAAAACTATATTTCTATATATATATATATATATATAATACACACACACACACACACACACACACACAGAATTAGTACAAATATAAAATTTGTCACTTAGCTGATTGGTGTTACATTCAGCATCCTGACTCAAGAGTTTCATAGATGGACCCTCCAGAATTCATTCTGTCCACTCATCAGGGGATATTATCAATATATCTATTTAAAACATTAGTAGATCAGCCAATCACACTACCTAATTTTTTCATTTCAAAAGCTCTGCATGTTAAATTTTTATTTTTTACTTTCTTGTATATTGTATAACTTTATTGCTTTCATCTTTCTCCCTCTATTTCATTGAACTTTGTCTTCTTTTTAAAAAAAAGAATGAATTTATTAGTTTTCCATCACAGAATAAGTAAGTCATTTGTAGACATTGAAACACTTAAAGAAATCTTTTTACATTCAACACCTAGGAAAATAACATTATTGTATTTTTATAGAAATGAAATGTTTTATTTTTGTATTTTCCTTATTTATTACATTGTAATTTTATATTTTAATCCTCTGTTAACACAGCATTAGTACTGTGGGAGTTTTCAAATACCCTATTTAATATGCAGATATATTATTTAGTTCTTAATTTTCTTGCTATATATTATCCTAAATTTTTATAGGTTAAATCAAAATGAAAAAGGTTTTATTTTAAAAATCAAATTAAAAGGCCATTATTAAAAATAAATTTGAAAGTTTCAAAAATTCAAATATGCAAAATTAAGTTTGATTTTATTTTCTGTATGATCTTTTAAAACAATTTATGATCAGTCTGAATTCTCTTCAACTGTTTTATTCACATTCCAAATCATGAACAAGAAGGTTGTAGTGACATGAGCAAAATGGACCTGCTTTATTTCGTATAGAGTCAAGAAATTACTAATAAGTTACTTGATTTGGAATGAGAGCTTCTATGTTACAGACTAGAAGACGTCACAGCAATATGACATTGCTAATAGGATCTCTAACTGTTAGATGAGCTGGACTTTGTGGAAACATAGATTTGTTGTTTTGCTGCCCAGATGTGGATGAAGAAGTTAATAGGCCACAAAGTTGCAGGAAGGGAGAATGAGATTATGGATCTCTTTTTGGCTTCAGTAGTATGTGAACCCATCAGAAAGATTTCTGTCATGGTGCATCCCAGACAATTGGAGGATTTTACCTTTTCACAAATTTTGGACATTATAAAGAGAAATTTGCAGCTGAAAAAGAAGCTGGTTATTGTTGTGAGGACAAAGTTCCTCACAAGCAAACAAACCAAAAAAAAAAACAATAATACAGTATATACACAAGCTATGAGAGGCTTCCAGATTCTGTGAGTTTAAAAACTTGGGGCTGGACAAATGACCATTGAAGATGAGTTGATAGAGTTGAGATTAATTGAAGGTATGTGTAATGCTTCATACAAGTGCAAAATTTTAGAATTATGACAACTGATTAAAAAGTCCTATTACCTTGTGATGATGATGTTAAAAGGATACAATGCAAATATTAAATTAAAAGAAAATAGTAACCGTTTTTACTTTAAATCTCACAGACTGCCAGTTCACATGCTACCTTTAGTAATTGCTAAACTAAAAACAATGGTGGAGCAAGGAATTTTAGAGCATGTTCCTTCTGGTGGTAGTAATTGTTGTTTTATGAAAACCAGATGGAGAGTTAAGGATATGTGGAGATTACAAAACAGGAGTAAACTACAAAATATGCTATGAATCATTCCCTATTCTTAACAATGAAACTGCAATTCATGAGATGTTGGGAATTAAATAATTTGCTATTCGTGAGTTGTCAGGAATTAAATGCTTTGCTAAAATTGACCTCAAATCTACCTATGACCAGATACAAATTGATGAAAAATTTAAAGAGGTCACTATGATTAACTCTCCAATAGGCTTACTCAGATGGAAGCATTTGCCTTATGGTGTAAAAACAAGTGCTATTTTTCAAAGAGCCATTGAAAATGTACTAACTGGTGATGTTAAAAATATGATCATCTATCAAGACAATATATGTATTGGTGCTACAAGTAGAGAAGAGCTAAAACAGAAAACTATGTTTGTGGCTAAAGCAAATTTGGTGCCTCCCTTATAAAACACCACCATACCACCCACAATCAAACAGAATTACGGTGCAGACTGTGAAAATGGGATTGAAGGCATTTTCCCCATTCAGAGACACCATAGACAAGACAATTACTTAATTATAGAACTATTCCACATAATGGTAGAATGCAAAGACCCTCTATTGATGGAAAGACAAATTATATCACCTATAACAATGTACTATTCAATAAATGAAAAATGTGGTACAAAAAAGGCAGAGAATAAAGTCTTGAAAAAGCTACCTTTATTGCACAGAAGGGACATAATATGGCTATAATAACAATAAGTGGACAGAATTTATTGGCTAATTCTGATCAAATAAGACTGAGAATTGATGATGAAGAAGTCGAGATGGAAGAAGCGGTGAAGGAAAGTATGAGTTCTTCTGATGGAGAAAGCGAACATAGCAGTAAAGAAACTATGTAGGATAGTTTGCACAAAACCAACATGGAGTTGAAAGATCAGAATGAAGATGAGTCCAGATCTAAACCTCCAATAAAAACAACCAGGTACACACCCTGAGAGAGATAAGATCTCCTACCATTGTTCAGAGAGACCACAGATCAATGAAAGACATGTAGTGACATAGGCAAAATGGACTTGCCTTATTTTGTATAGAGTTTTGTGACTATTAATAAGTCATCACTTATTACAGAGGGAGGACTTCTATGTCACAGACTAGAAGACATCACAACAAAGGTTACTGCAATGTTTGCATACATTTATGTCACAATTATTAGAGACAGTCTTTACTTTATGGTGATTTATTTGTAATTCAAATATTAAAACCAGAAAACTACCCACATATCCACAACTGGGTAAAAATTGCTTACATTCAGGTGCAGGTAGTATAATAATTAGCAGCTCAAATTCTGGCCAAGTTCATTGCATTCACTTTCACACAAATACCCATGTGAAAGATATGAATCCATCTCTTGCTCCTCCCAATATGGGTTAAATAGTAGGGCAGACTGGCTGCTTTAGATATATAGTTGGCAACTAGTCTAGCAGAAGGACAACTCTGAATTCAAAACTACATAGCCTTGGCAAAGTGTGCTATATAGCTCTTGAAAAGAATATGAAATTCATAACTGCTGTGCAAGTTTGTGGACTTTAGGATCTTGACTAAAATATAAAAAAAAAAAATTCTTTGTAGTTACTTGACAGAGGTATTCAGAAAATTATTTGAATAATCAGAAAAATTTGACTTTGTTGAATATTAAAAAAAACATTTTGTTGCATGTTCAAAGAATTATGGTTGATCCTTGATTTGAAGAGGTTAAGATTGTAGTAATCAGGGAATCATCCTCTTGTGTTTCCATTCTACATTGTAACTGTAGCAAAAAGGTATGGCTGTTTGGAGGACTAATTGTCCTGTCTTTTTCAATCACTGTTGGTGAGACCACAGCGAAACTTCATGCATGACCACTTGGCTTATTGGCCTCTGCCTGCTGCCCATCTCTGATATTCTCATGCTCATTTTATCGAGTGGCTGTGCCTTGGAAATTTGCATAAGCCACAAATTTGTCTTTCAAAATCTCTGAGCTATGAGATCAAGTTGTTTGTAGTGGTCTCACAATCACAAGAAATAAAAAAAAATCTTCTAATTTCCTGTGATTCCCCAGTAAAAAAGAAAAATGCCCTACTGGTGAAAAATTTAGAATCTGATGTCTTTTCAACAACCTCTCATCACGAGAGCATGTGAAAATGAATCTCTCCAGGAATGAAGACTAAAGATAAGTTTTACTCAAATATTACTTCCTCATATTGAATATGACCTTTTAATAATAGACTTATCACAACAAAATAATTCACTCATTCAATAAGACAACACAAATGTCAGAGCATTTAACAAGCACATTATGAGAACTTTTATCTACCAAAACAACCAAACCTTCTGATAATAAATCCTTATATATTTATGTATAAATATCTCACTTTGTTGTTATGTTGTATATCAGTATATTTTACTAACCACAAAAACAGGAGTCATGAAAGACCCATCATAACATATTCTTAAATTGTAGCTTTTGGATTAGCCATGTTTTCTTTCATGTATCTTGCATGCAAGACATGTACAAGTGTGTTTTGTTTCAGGAGGTAAACTGTTTTTCCCTTCTACAGTAACAATTCTGGGGAAGAAGCTGTCTGAGTGGAACTTACTCCTTATCAATGGAATATGAAAGGAATGAGGATGTCGAATCCATATATGTGGCATATTGAGTCTTTGAAGGTCTTCACTGAAAACTTTAAACACAATATTCCCATATATCCTTGATGTTTAATAAATAATGTCCATTAAGTGATAAAATTTTATATAATTACAGTATTTATTGATTGAAAAGCCATTCTATTTTACATTCAAGTGATTGGTATTTGAGAAAGATTTATTTATTATTATTATTTCCTTAATATTTACTGAATTAGCTTTGTTTCTTTTTTCTTCTCAGTATAAGTTCTGTGGTATTGGAGCAACTATTACTTTATCTTTATGGTGGTGTGATTGACTTAATTGACAACTGTGATATGGTTGAACTGTTGGTCATTGCTGACATGTATGGTATTGATGGACTCAAAGATGCTGTCAATTTTAACTTGAGGTATGACCGTTGCCATTTCTTTCATAAGGTGAGTAAAAATCAGCTTTTTGGAACTTTCTAGAATTAATAGCTGTTTATAATTAAAATTTAAACAGGCTGTGGTAATTATTTCTCACCAAGTACTGGCAGTTGATGGATTTCAAATGTTGATTTTCAAGGCAAGCAGGCTCACTCTACAATTCTCTTATGCTTTTCCCTCCATATTTGGCCTTGTTCCAGACTTAGCTAAACTAAGTAAATATCTATAGTTAAAACGCATATGTAGGCATACATTCTTCTCAATCAATTCATCCCAAGCAAGGTGCTAATGACACAAGTGTCTACTGGGAGTGAAAGAGAAGCAAAAAAAAATTAGAAGGAAACACAATCCTAAACAGGAAACAAGGGATAAACCTCTACTCCTCTTCAAAATACCAGGGAGAAGTGTAAAAATATACATTGATTTTTGTTATAGATATACTTCTGTATTTATGCATGGTTAGTGTGTTCTGTGTATATATATGTATACACATTTTTGTGTATGTGATTGTACACATGTATACTTTGTGTGTGTAAACAGATTGATAGAACATGAAGACAGATGTGTAGTGCTAGCCAGCCATGTTTGAACTAACCACATTATTTTTAGAGAAGAGTTCTACAAGGGAGACAATTCCAAATAATGATATCCCTCTTTCTGTCTGGAGTTTTGTATAATGTCTAGTTATAAGTTGTGTTTGGCAATTTGGCAAGGGGTTCTTATGACTTGACCTAACCTTGTGGTCAGGAATGTCTGGTTTCTGAGTATGTAAGTTGGTGCTGACTGGTTTCCGAGCTGGTCTTGTTGGAGATGACCTCTATTGGGGAGCTGGGAGATATTCTCAGTTGACTAACTGCAGTGTTGTTTCCAGTCTGGGAATGGTCTTCCTTTAGGTGTTGTCAGTTGTGGCAGATGACCTATCCAATGGGAGTCTGTACTATATAGGATCTTGGTTCCATGCATGTCTGTTTTACAATTGCAGGGGTCCATTTACCAGTGTCCTGGTTTTGCACATAGACAGGTTGTCCTGCATGGATGATGGGAAGCGCCCTAATATTTTGGTTATGTTATAATTTGTGTTGATTGCCTTTGGTATAGGCAGTTTGCTATTTCATCTTTACTGGCCTGATGGTTTGTGCATTTGACTGGTATGTTGCTGGCAAGTTTTCAATTGTATTCCTGATGAAGGAATAAAGTCATTTATCAATGTAGCTCTAAGGCATAGCAAAGCTATGTTGAGATCACAGTTGCACTTCAGGTCAGAATGAAAGATAAACCCATGTGTAAGGAAAGTGCATTTGAATTTTTGAAAAAAGAGGTAAAAAAAATTACCTTATCAAATTCACTCCTCTTTGGAGCAGAGTTGGACTATTCTGAATAGTCTATCTTCACTCTGAAGAGTAGTTACATATCTGTCAACACAAAACTTCGAAGCCAGCATAACAGAAATACTGCTCCGTTAAGTGAAAAAAATTTTTGATATTAATTCTATTACCTCTTATCTCCAATATTCAGCATTTTACCACAAAACCTGCTTGTCTTAAATGCCTTTCTATCAGCAAACAACTGAAAAATAAGCAATTTTGGCTTCAAAAACAGTCTCCCAAACTAACACTATATATATATATATATATATATATATATATATATATATATATATATTGATAAAAAGACACTCGCTACATCTTTCTAACCATAGCTCAATTAGGTATCATTTAAATACTCATAGAGACCTACCAGACCCTATTCACAAAATACTTGTTGATAATACAAATATATTATAAGATATGAGAAATTATATAAAAAACTTAAACAAAGCACCTTGTCTGTCATATATAATGAAGCTTGCATGAAAGAAGGATTGCTGCCTAAATAATATCTCTCTCTCTCTCTCTCTCTATATATATATATATATATATATATATATAATAATACTGCTTTGTATTGACCTCAGTGTTCACTTTTTTATATTTACATATGCTCAATTCCTGATATTGAGCACTTTTAACCATAAATATAGCATACCTTATAACTATATTCTTTATTATATATAGCATAATGAGAAGCCACGTATACTTTCTTAATATGTATATATAGAAAAAGTTGCAAATTAAAAAAATAATGTTTTATTTTATGAAAGTATTTATTTATTTATATATATTTGATATTTCAAATTGGAACTCAATCTTTCATCTGAACAGTGACGTTCCATATAACGTGACATCCGCGTTTGTTAGAAGGACTCTCCTACTTGCTAACAAACAGTAATTTTAATTTATTTGTAATAAACAGTTATTTCTGATGAAAGATTGAGGACAATTTGAAATATCAAATATATATATAAATAAATAAATAAATACTTTCATAAAATAAAACATTATTTTTTTAATTTGTAACTTTTTCATATATATATATATATATATATATATGTATAATTTCACTGATTTATTTTATTCATTTTTGTTACTTTTTAAAATTATACGTCATATTTATTTATAATTTTGGAGTATAATATATCAATTTGTAAATAATAGATTTTTTTATAAAAATTTTAATGACAAAATTTTTTTCTTTTTTGTAACACATTTCATCCTTTAAGATTTCATTGGACTCAAGTGATGTTTATGTACATTGTTCTGGTTTATAAAAATTTCTATATTTTATATCATTTAATTTTAAGCAAATAAATATATTTTCATTATGCGCATGTATGATTTTAGTGTAAAATTAGTGTAAAGGTAAATTATTGATGCAATGTCTTATATGTTAATGTGTCAGAAATAATTATTCTTGATTAACGAGCTGACAACCATCATAATATATATATATATATATATATATATATATATATATATATATATATATATATATATATATATATTTCTGTTGCCATTTCAGCCATGTCCTGGGTGTATTGCTGGAGTACCTGAGGTTTTGGCTTTATCAAAGACATTCAACATGGCTGAACTTCATGAACGTTGCCTTAAATGGATCAATAAAAATTTCAGCAAAGTCTGGCCAACAAAATCTTTTTCTCTTATGCATGATTCTTTGATGATGGAATGCTGTCAAAGAGCTATCAAAGATTTGGTAAGTAAACATCAATATTACCAGTTTTTCTTTGCCACTCCACACTTTTTTTAAAACTCTGGATTGTTTCACTTGGTTTAAAATTTTAACCCTTATAGTTGCCTGTAGTTTTTTATGTGCTCTTCATTTCAATTAAAACAAGCTTTGTGAAAAGTATTAATTAAAAACTTCTATAGTAAATATTAATTTTGATAGTATAACTTTAATAAGTTTACAACATATTGTAATCATCGCAATTTAAAAACATTTTTAAAATGTTTTAATTCTTCTTTTCTTTGTTACAAGCAACTGTCTATAATTTATTAAACATTTTTAATATCCAAATTCTCTCTCTCTCTCTTTCTATATATATATATATATATATATATATATATATAAAAATCATGGACTTTCCTGTCGTTGATCAACTTGGCTGTTAACCTGCATCATAACCCTTTTACGATGTATGAGGGTCAGGCCACTCAGTTCCTAGGAACTGACAGTCAGAAAACCTGCACAGAATATTTGCTTATAGTGGTGAAGGTTTTGTGCAGAACCAACCACACTTTTTGAAGATCCAAATAGAGACCTGGTGCACCATGTGCCACAAGGTCATCAAATGACCCTCCTCAGGTTTTGAATTCAGAGTTGTCCTTCTCCTAGACTAGTTGCTATCCAAGACTATAGAACCCAGTCTGTCCTGCTATTTAACCATACATATATATATACACAATGCATTTATTTACTTTGAATTAATAAGTGAGCAAATACTTAGAGCAGTAAAAGACCAAGCTATTTAATTATTATTTGCTTATATATACTCATTGCAAACTTGAATGTCATACATGTTGCACCTCTAAAAACCTAGAAAGATATTTTCCTGTACACAGATGGATGTAGTCAGGATTAGTTAACTTAGACATTTAGATGCTGTAACAAAAACAACCTGTGCATATAGTTTCAGTAAAATAACAAAACCAGCAAATCAAAATTAAGGATTCAACATTGGCCAAACTGAAGATTGAGAATGTAAAATTGTGTTCAAGTTGAGCCTATCTCTACCAATATAAGCAGAAGAGAATCTGCATTTAAAGAAATAGTAGTATAGCAACAGAGGAGAAGCAACTACATCAGTAGACCAGAAATGACACAGCTGCTTGACACATCAGTGCTGTAAAATTCCACTAACTACTCTCAGACAAGGAATTTAACATGAGAACTAATGCCCCAACAATAGATAATTGGATTTATTTGTAAGTACCAGCTTCACATGCTAAAACCAAATACTCTCCCAAAAAGCTTACATGCATGATTTAAGACTGATGCTTGCCATTCCCACAATGAACTAATTGCTCTGACAGATTCTTATCCTTTTTCTTTTCCACAGTGCCAGTATTCCACCTAATAAACAGTTGTTACTTTTTGTTCTATAAATCCATGTTTGTGTTTATTCATGTTTCTGTAGTTAGAGCCGATGAAACGTATCATAGTTATCCCACCCTCTGCATACATACCTCCCATTTAAAAAGCATTTAAGTTATAAAAAACGGGAATTCAACCATTCATAACATTAATAAATGGACACAAAGAACAGGCTTTATTTGGAAATTAGGAATAGATCTATATATCTACATATCTACCAGTCTATTCATTTTTGTGTTGCTTGTCTTTCTTCCATTGAACCAGAGGATATCATTTTTCAGCATTACCTGACCTAGAGATTGAACTCACAACTTCCAGGAAGCTAGTTGTGATTTAACTAATGCTTTAATTCACTAACAAATGTGTTTCTATTGCCATAAGAATGTGACCACATAAGCTAACTTAAGACAAATTCCAATATTCTTTATTAAAACATTAGTAAATTATAGATTTGTTACTCTTTTTTTATTTTTTTATTTTTTTCTCAAAGAAATATGTCTTCATTCTGTAAAAGTGGTTAGTAAATTTGTGTTTTTATTATTTTTGCTTCATCTTCAGTTGATATTGTATAAAATATTTTCTCAGGATTTCAAATTAAAAAAAAAATGGTAGCATCTTCTTCAGAACTATTATATTGAATATTTGTGTCGTGTTTACAAGACAAATTGTAATTCAACTTTTTTCTCTTTTAAAGACCTGTGAGAATGTGCTTGAAGTCATAATGGATTGTCAGAAAATCTCTAGCAGCTTACCACGCTTGAAATGGTCTGAACCAGTCCTTGCTGTTGTCACTCAGTTAATGGATGCAGCCATTGAATTCACAGGGCTTCATTTCACAGAAGTCATTTCCAGTAAACATTTCATGTCACTTGATCAGGTATTTTTTTTTTATTATTTTTCTGGATCAATTTATTTCATTACCCTGTATTTTGGAGAACTTCATATATAAATCAGCAATAATTTTTCTTTTCAAAAAGTTTTTTATGCATGTTTTTATTTTATATACTAACCAAATAACAATTCTATGAACAGAGAAAAGTTATAGAAATTTTCTAACCTCTCTAAAATTCTGTATAAGCAACATGACAAACCTGGGCCTTTGTGCCTGCAAAAAAATGAAGCACCAAAAGGACAGTTTTTCCCATGACACTGCTTTTTTTTAACTATTTTAACTCAATGGTTTATTATTTTCAAAAGAAATGATTAGAATTGTAATAAAGCTGAAACATATGATGAAAGTGAATTCATCCCTTTTTTTGTTCTTGAGAATTTACAATGAAAATATTGAACACTATTTATTAGATTGTTTATTTATAAGAATAATTTTATATTTACAACATTCTAAAAATACAATTAAAACTAATGCAATACAATAATATCATTTATCGAGAAAGAATAAATAAATATAATTTATTTTTATTCATAAAATTATAAACATTTACTAAATTATTAAAATATGTGAACAAACTATAAAGAAATCCTTATTATTTGCTATTTTATAAAGTTTGAATCGATTGGCAATTAGCCAATGTTTTGCCAACCATTCAAATAAAAAGTATAATAGTTTTTATATTAAGAACAAAGAAACTGTATAAATTCACTTTCATATGTTTAGGTTTTAATACAATTATAACTGTCGCTTGTTAAAACAATAAACATTGCTAAGGAGTGAAGGTAGATAAAATAAAAGCAGTTTCATGGGAAAAAGTGTCCTTTTGACATCCATTTTTTTTAGTAGCCTCCCTTCTGTGAAACCTGTTAATCACCACTAGAGGGACTTCATAAGGGGACCATGTTTCTGTTTCTTCGTAGCCAGTCAAAGTGTCCTGAGGACAGTCCTTGCTTATGTTTGTGGGTCCCAATTCATCCCCTGCTGCAGACAAGTCCTTTGTTAAGGTAACAAATACACGCATACTGGGGGTTGGCATCTATGAAGCTCCACTTGATCCATCAGTGGTTTATTCTTATTCAGTCACACGTGACTTTTTAGTAATATTACTCCCGGTTTTGAGATCCAAGATGGTAGAGACACTTCAGTCGAACTTCTTCTAGGAAATGAGAAGAATCATTCATGAACTGTTGTGTTAGTGGCAGTGCATAGCAGCGCTCTAATTGCATGCAGGGCCACTGGGATTAGTTGTTTCCAATTCTCTAAAGCTACCTCTTTATTAGTAGCTAGTTAAATAGTGTTCCAAATTATTTTGTTATGCCTCTCGCTCTGGCTGTTACCTTGAGGCTTTTATGGGGTTCTACTTACAGCTACTCTTTGCTCTTGTTGGAACCACTGCACATGTTTGTACATAAATGAAGCTCCTCTGTCTGAATGAATATACACGGGTGGCTTGAAGATGGCAAAAAGTGAGCAAAGTGTTTGTATGACCATTGTAGAGCATGCATCAGAGCAAGGTATTTCAAAAGGAAACTGCGAATAACACCTAGGTGGCACAACTCTCTATATAGTTTCTTTAACCCTTCTTTGCAAGCAGCTGAGCTACATAAACAAAAGAGGGCATCCACAGCTGTGTTTTCTTTACTGGGGCAGTACATTACATTGAATGAGTAACACAATAGTTCTATTCTCCACCTGGCTAACTTAATTTTGCTTATTGTTTGAACATGAATGAGATTGATTTTTGGTCTGTAATTAGTTTAAAATGTCACCTGGTCAAATAATGCCTTCATTTTCTCAGCAATTTGAAAATAGCATAGGCTTCTTTCTCTATTGCAGGATGTCTACATTCCAATTTAGTCAGGGTTCTGGAGAATAAGTCTATGGGCCTCCCCGACCCTCTTAAAGAAGCAGCTATGGCACATTCTGAGGCGTCCGTCTCTACTACCAGAGGTAGTGTATAATCATAGTGTAATAATAGTAATGGCTGCATTCACTATGCCCCTCTTTAACTCGTTAAATGCTTTCTCTGCTATGGGAGATAACAGGAAGTTTAATACTGTTGTTAGATGATGGATTTTGTCTGAAAAAGATGATATCTAATGGGCATAGTGTGCGAACATTCCTAAAGCATTGCACAGAGTGAGTAAATCTTTTGAGACTGGTAGGCTGAGTAATGAATTCAAATGTTCTGGACCAGGTTTTATGTTGTTTTTACATATAATGTGCCTGAGTAATTTTATAATTCTACATCTAAAATAATATTTGTCTTGGTTAAGCATAAGTTTGTACTTTTCAACAGCCACCATGAATAATTTAGGTTTTTGTTATGTTCTACTCCATTTTTACCATAAATAGTTACATTATCAATGTAAGTATAGGTACCTAGCAGGTTCTCTTTTGATATCATCTGGTCTACCACTGTTTGAAAATTAGCTACCCCATTAGTCATGCCAAATGGTATTCTGCAAAATTGATAATTTACCACTGGCCTCAAAGGCCATATAGAGTTTATTGCTGGGCCTTATAACTACCTGATGGTAGGCACTTTTAAGGTCCTGAGTACTAAAGAGACCATTTTTGGCTATTTTCTCTATCATATCATCTATTCTTGGCAGAGGGTAGGCATCCAGCAAAGTAAATCGGTTTATTGTTTGTGAATAGTTGATTACCATTCGTTTTTTTTCTGTTCTCAGAGGAGACTATGAAGGCTTGGAATCTCTGCTGTGTTCAATTATTCCTTCTCTCAACATATAAGTAACTTCAGTTTGGATAAATAATTTATTTTCTTCTGTGTTTCGCCTAGATTTAATAGCTGCCAGTTTATAATCTGGTATTAGATTGTTGAAGAGAGCTGGGTACAGCATTCTCATAGCTACTAGGCCGCAGACTTTAAAAGGTGGTTTAGAGCCTCTGGAGGGTATTTCTACTAATGAATGTTGACGCAAGAAGTTGTGTCCTAATATTAGGTTGCAGCATAAATCTTTCATTAGTAGACATATTACTCCTTGGTATAGAGTACCCTTTAATTGAAGATCAGCTAAAACAATATCCAAGTATTTGTATAGAAAGAGATGAGCTAGCCATTGCCACTTTGTTTAGACACTGGTAAATTTTTCACAAATTTAGTTTTGCAATAGGATTTGCTTACAGTGGCAAGACAAACCTTTTTGAAATTGACTTATGAAATTGACTAAAAAGCACTAAAAGATTAACTAATTTTGTGTTTTAACAATGAATCATAAATTATAAAGGAAATACACAGAAAATGTAAGGATTTGAAAGTATTATGTTGTGGAAAGCAAATGCATTTTCAGTATAAAAGTTAACGTGAACCAAATCACTAAATTTTGCTGTAGATTCCATTTCCACCATTAATTATTATTCTATTATCCTTCCTCCTTACATTTATATCTATTTAGAGAATCACATAGTAAAATAGACTTTTTTTTTTTTTTTGATTACTGTTCTCTTGTGGCACAATAGGTTCAACCCCCCCCCATACAACCCACTGAACACTCACAAAATAATAATGTTATCTGAATCAGAAATGTCTTTTTTTTTTTTTTATGGATGGAAAATAATGTTTTTGAAGTCTATGATTCAAAGCGACAACTCGCTTAAGTGAATGGAATAAAATAATACGGAAGTAAATAAAAAAGGAGATTAAGTGGTACTTTGTTGGAAATCAGATGTTTCTGCTTGCAGTCTCTCTATGAGTAGTACTGAAAAGGGTGAGAAAAAGTGAGGAGCCATCCATCCAACCAGTCATGCAGTAGCAGTTGGTCAGCTGAAGTAAGATGAGTCGAAGGGATTTATGTGTTACCAGAGAGAATACTAGGTCCAACCTGGGTGGGTGAGAGGAACCTCATTGAACACCAAACTATTGTCAACCAATTCAATTTGGATTTGTGTCTTCATTTCTTGATGTATTGATCTCATCTTCTATTTCTTGTGAACATACGGCAACTTTGTACACACTGCAAATACAGGGACACCATTGTATGTTCACACTCTTACCAATTCCTTTTTCCCTAATTTATGTTAAATTTCTTTCAACTGCTAAGTATTTTCTATCATTTATTAGCTTCAAATTTCTACTGAAAATGTTTTCCTTTTTTTTCTTTAATAGGTAATGGCCTGGAGCATGTCTTTACTTGATGATGTTTTCACAATGGTCATCAAGTCTCTTCCAATGGAGAAAGCATGTCGAACTTATCTTTCACTTAATCGGCTCATTATGCATTTACAAGAAGAAGACTGTGTTTCAACAGAGGCAAGTGCAACTCAATTTTCTCCAGAAATTGAAGCATCAATTATTGGTAGTAAAATGTACTTATATAAACACTATAGTTATTACCGTTTTGTTCTTTATTACATTAGTAATGATGAAATTAGTTGTTGTAACCTAGAAAGGGTTACTGAATGAGGAATAACCAAGACAGAGGTTGGAAATGAAATGGTAATCTTTATAACATCAACAAAATACTATACTCACCAGTGGCATGAAGTAGGTAAACCACTGTTAGTGGTGGACTACTTAGACAGCATATTACCCCCACTTACAATAGTGTCCAACGTATTTATGAGGATTGGGACGTACCCATTAGTGTTCATAGGTATGGTATATAACATTCTCTTATGTGGAAATATTCAGCATTCATTGATCAGTTACTGTCAGTTGAAATTTATAAAATCTTTCTATCCCTTTTTCAGGTAAATAGTTTTCTCACTTCCATTAACTGTTATAGCTCTTTCTAGTATTGGTGGGTTAGGGGTGATTTAATGTTGACCTAATCATAAATTTACCAGGGCACCCATGATGCAACCAGACATAACACAAGGTCACAGTTTAAAGTGGGTTTAATTGCAATAGCATACAAAATTTCCAAAGACCCCTTGGCACTTCCCCTTTAGGGGATGCCTCAGTTCCCAGGCAATAAACCCAACCTGGGGTAAAGCCCCCTGGGGCTTGGGTTAAAATCAAAATATAAATCCCAGCCAAAGGCAAATGGATTTTATAAGTATTTACCAGCACACCCACCACACAGTCAGATGTGACACAAGGTTGTGGTTTTTAAAGTGGGTTTATCAACAGTACCATGTGAAAGTTCCTAACATATTAATTATTACATATACTAGTACCTATGTGTTGGTGTGTGACTAAAGTAAACAAATAGCTCATAAGTCATTTGCTTACTTTTAGCAATATAGACCTTGTGCCCGATGAGCTGTAATTCAGCGAAACTTTAGTCACACAAATGTATAAATTATTATCTGTTTGCTCGCGTATACACATGCTTATATCTGATCATTTGATTTATCTATCCCTATATATATATATATATATATATATATATATATATATACACACACACAGTGTGTGATGGAAAAATTGTTGTCTAAATTATGCGAAAATGAAAATAACACTGACATCTCATTCCAACAATATATTTACCAAAATTACACAAAAATAACTTGAAATAGTAAAGAGTAAATTTATTCAATAAAATTACGATTGGCTTCAACCACTGCCTCCAGACAATTTCGGAATCTCCTTCAACACTTCTGGACAGTCTCCTTGTTTAAGTTGGTGAATGCTGCCATAATCCTTCCCTCAGTTCATCTTTAGTGTTACAAGGAGTTTTGTTGATCTCCCACTCAATTGCATCCCACACATTATAATCAAAGGAGGTTACAGTCTGGGGAGTTAGGAGGTCAGATGTAAGGAGTGATGTGGTCACAGGAATTGTTTGTCAGCCATGACTGGGTTTTTCTGCTTGAGTGGCATGGTGCAGAGTCCTGTTGCTAGACATAAGGTCTTCCATCAGCCAGCCTCTTGACCCAGAGCAGCACTACCTCTTCAAATGTTCAAATCTGTTTTTGTTGTGGAAGTAAGCCATTTTCCCTAGTGTTACAAAAGATCATCTCTTGGATGAAGTAAAAAATGCTGCAAGTAACACTAAAATTGAAATAATAGAAAAGTTAATAAAATCAAAGTAAAAAAGACTGATGGAGATTATAGAATGTCAAGGAGTTTATATTAACTTATGTAAGATAATAAAATAATTTATTCAGGTCAATAGGATATTGTGTAAGTCAAATATATTTCTATAGCTTACATCTTTTGTATTTATTGATAAATAAAAATTTTATGTTGCACTGACTTTTTTTGCTTAATAAAACCTAACACATACAAAAGAAAAACTGTTATTAATATTTTTACAAGTTGAGAAATAAGCTTGAAATGATGTAATATAGTGCTTATATAATTATATGCTGAAAATGTTACCAACATTGGTTGGTTAATACCAATTTTATTGTGAAAAAATTAAGTTAAACAATAAAGTCTGACATTGTCTAGTTATGTATCAATAGATCTCCAGTTACTAGACTAGAATGAATTGTTTTTACAATCATTTTGTGTTGAAGCCAGCATTATTAAAAACCTTTCTGTAATGGATTGGATGAAAAGCAAAGTATATTTTTTCATCTTGTGTTTCTCTTTCCAGGATTTTGCAACATTTGTCCGTTCGTTGTTCAACAAATGTGAAGATTACTTGAAGCTGCACATTCATCAAGTTGCCCATTGCAAAGACTGGGATCTGCTGACTGATGAGATGCAAAAAAATATCATGCAATGTAAGTGACTCTTTGTAAATTTCCCCTTTTTTTTAAAAAATAAATAAATACCACATTTTGAATTAATACTTTTCCAACTGTAGAGTTATTTATTATCCAGAGGATCAAATATTTTAACCAGATTGTCAGGTTAACCTCAAGTAGAATGAAGAGCAAAAGAAATAGATATGGCTGCAGAAAAGAGAGAAATGCATGAGATAAATAAGTTTAAACTTTTAATGCATACACACACAGAAATAAATATATATATATATATATATATATATATATATATTTTTGTATTTGGGCAGCAATCGCTCTTGTATACATTCCTATAACCCTAGATATATAGATAAATCAATCTATACATTCAGTTAAAAGTAAAAATAAAATCATCCTTGAAAATGGCTAAAAGTATAGCTGAAAACGCTCTGACATACAGAACATTTGGACAATTTCTACATAATTTATGTCTAGATATAAGAACATAAGAAAAATTAAATAGCACCTTAGTCATTTTTAATGAAACTTTATATATGTATGTGTGTGTAAGTTAGAAAACTGTGTTTATTGTTGGTGATACATAAACTCAATCCATAAATTGTGGAGAAATATTAAGAACATTTATTTTAAAAAAGATATAAATAGCTCACCCACTACTCTTGTTTCATATCCTCTGGATCATCAGGCAAGGTACTGTATATCCTGCCACTTTTTGTTTTAATATCTATGATTTTAATTTCTACTTTATACCATAATATTTTTGTTCTTTTTACTGAGGATTTCTTCCTTTTTATATGAGTATTAATATAATTAGTATCATTTATATATATATATATATATATATAATATTTATCATTTAAGAATTAATATCAATTACTTATGTAAAAAACGAAATACAGCTTCCCTAGTAAAAACTAGATATAAAAATATCCAAACACATACATACATACTCAAGTTCAAAATATTTTTAAAAATGCATACATACATATATTCTCCAATATATCCCATAAATATAATTTAAATACAATTTACACTCAGACATTTTACATTATTTTACAATAGAATTTATTGTCCTTATCTTTGTTGTTGTCACAACATTTTAACCATTATGCACTCCAGCTTACTTACATCAGATGTATATAGTGCTGGATTTAGGACAAATGTGGCCCTGTGCTAGTAAAGTTATGAGTCTCCTTACTTGGGCCCTGAAGGAGGTTGGCCTGGCATACTGACACAAGCATGGAAGGAAGATGGGCCTCCTCTGGCCAAATAGGGCACACCTAAGCACAATGGTAAATCTGGCATTGGGTGTATATCAATCCAAGTAACCAACAGGGATCCACTAAGCTATGGGACAATAGTGGATTGTGAATTTGGTAACATAGTAATTGTGGGCTGGGCATTTTATACTTGAACTCAGTGGAAACAGCATAGGATATAACTAAAAGTACTAAAAAATTTTAATAGTATTATATTATGCTATTAAATAACACTTATCTGGACACTTAAAAGTCAATCCAGTTATTATATTTTGACTCATTCTACAAAGTGATGAATTAGTTTCAATGTTTCTTATTCATATAAAACAATTTCTCATTCTCCAAAAAAGCTTTCAGAAAGATTTAAATTTAATAAATTACACTTTCTACTAGCATATAGGCTGAAACATACTTCACCTAATTATTTTTCTACTAAACCCTCTTTTCAAAAATGAACTTGATAATTGATGTTTTGAAGAATGAAAAGAATTTTATTAACATACAATTAAAAAACATATAATCTCTGAGAAGCTATAAAATTTAAATAAAATCTATGTAAAAAGAATTCTAAATAGCAAGGAATATCTTATTGTATTTGTTGCTATAAATGTATAAAGAATAAAAAAAATATTTTCTTGTCTTTTTTCCAGCTGCTTCCTATGTCTGCATTGATAATAGTAACAGAGGCAAGATGCCACCTAAATTAACCAGTATGCAAAAGGTGAGTTACTTCCCTTTGTTACCTTCTCTCTGATAACGACACTTATCGACTTACAAACGTTCAAGATATGAACAAACCTGTCTGTAAAAACAAATTATGCAATTTGCAAGTTCAGCCACTACCCAATAGATAGTATTATTACTGTACATGATCAGGTTCACTCTTTAAATACAACAGAATTGTCTTTGTCATTATCTTATATACCAAGAACTGCTCTACTCTTACTGATTTGGCACTTATATAGTCTATGCTTTAGCTATGCTAATTAGGCAGTCATTTTCATATTACTACAGAGTTCTTCTTGAATATATTCTCTATTTTATTTCTCCAACATGTATCGGGGGAGGGGGCCATTAATGATAGCAAGAACTATTTCACTGTTACAATGAAAAGTAACTTTTTAGTAAGGTCAGACTCTGAGTCATCTTTTTATTATATATTTCTTCTCCTTCTTAGTACCATTAGACTCCTCTGTAGAATATAGGACCACAGCACCACCATAATAGATGTTGTTGATGAGGTTTCCATAGCAAGTAGGTTTTGATAGGGTAGAGTTGCCAGCCTAATACCCAACCATTTTTCAATGTAGTGTTATCTTTTCCCTTGGCTGCTTGCTAACCAAGGCTAGAGAGCCTAGTCTGGCATGCTATCTAACTCATAGTTGTGAGGAGAAGAGATAGATTTGTACCTTTCCCAAGGGTATTTGTGTGAAAGTGATCACAACAAACTCAGTCAGAATTTGAGCAATAACTGTTACACTATGCACATATCTTTTCTTGACACAATCTAAAGAAGGATCTGTAATGTAATCGGTTCATTCCTGGCACCTTGACTTCAGTCACTTTTCCACTACCATAATATGGCTTCCATCTGTCTTTTCTATAAATATTTTCATGGCAATTATTCTTTCCTCTTTGGTACTTCAACTGCATGAATTTAAGCATACTGCTATATTGGCAACTAGATCATTTCTTATTGTTGTTGAATTCTCTAGCCATAACAGTTCTATTCTAATAGTTTCTTTTTTGCACTTCTCGCTTGTGGAACTCTCTTCCAGTTTCTTGCTTCCCTGCCACCTATAATTTTCAAAAGTTTAAATGCAATGTCAATTGACATCTTCTGTTTTCCTGACCTGTTTTTTTGTTTTTTTTCCTTTTCCTAACTAATGTCTTCTCATTCTCTTTCACTCCCTGTAACTCTTTGCATCCTAGTGACATTGTTGCTTTGCTTGGAGAGAAATGATTAAAAAAAAAATTTCAGAAAATTGATTTTTGGTGTTTTATTTTTTTATTTATTTATTTTTTTTTTTTAAGATTAAAGCTCTTACTCCACGTTAACAAACTTTTATTTTTACTTATTTATTTTTTAATCATTTCGCCCTAAACAAGGCAATAAAGCCACTAAGACACAAGGGGTTACTGGATGTTAGAGAATATGAGAAAAATCTACTATTAAGGAGAGAGGACAATAAAATAACAAGAATTAAGATGACAGAAGATAAGGATTGATATCGCATTTATATTTTTGAAAATCAAAGTTGACTGGGAAGCAAGAAGCCAGAAGAGAGCTCCACAAGCAAGAATTGTGATAGAAGAACCTGTTAGCATAGAACTTATGGTTACATTTAGCCATTTCAACTGTAAAATGATGAGACCTTGCTGCCAATCTAGTATTGCACTTAAATTCGTAAAGTCTAGCTACCATAGAGGAAAGTTCATTCAAATAATTACCATGAAAGTATTTATAGAAAAGGCACAGGGAAGCTATGTCATGGTGGTGGGAAGGTGACTGAAGCTAAAATGCCAGGTCAGCTGAAAGCATTAGTCCAAGAAGGTGCAATGAGTCATTCTCTTGGAGGTTAGCATCAGCCATGCTGATGGAAAGTAAAAAGGGTTCTCTCAGACAATTAAAAGAGAGAGAGAGAGAGGTTTCGTTTTAGAGGTGTTAAAATTAACAAGCCACTCCTTGTCCCATTTAACAACAGATTGTAGGTAATTTTTTTAGATCAACTGCCAGTTTGACCATATCAAAGCGATCCAATTTACAAGGCAAGACTAAATAGTTGTGTCATCAGCATAGATACTGAGCTGAAAACTGATGACAACAGGAAGTATTTATTAGTGCAGTAGTTGAAAAAAAAAACAAAATACACATTTCCAGTTTTTGTTGGTGTAAAGTTATACAACATGGTAATTCTTATAAAATGCAACTTATTTTAATAATTCTAATGTTAGATTTTGTACCTTTTTATTATTGTTAAATGTTTTTGTTCATGTTCCGTCTCTGTATTTACAGGTTGCATAAAAACTCATTTTTCATAAATATTCCTTGAAATGATATCTTGCAAATATTTTCATACTTTCAAAAAAAAAAATGAGTGTTGGTAAAGTTTATTAAATTTCCCTGCAAAATAATAGTGTGTCAAAAGGATGGATTTTCTCTTGATACTGCTGTTACCGTATACTACCTCTGCAATTTTTAATGTTTTCAAAAATCTATTTATAGAATGTTAATAAAACCCAAACATATGAAAGTAGATTTAGACATATTTTTTTTCTTTAAGAATTGATAACAAGAATATAAACAATATTTATTTATTAGATTGTTTATTTACAAGAATAACTTTATATATACAAGATTATAAAAATATGTCAATCAACTACACAGCAACATTTATTATTTACTGTGTTATTAAGAAATAACTATGAAAACAAATTATAGTGTTTAACATTTTGTTTTGTCAATTCTCGAGCAAAAAAAAAATATAAATCCAGTTTCATATGTCTGGGTTTTATTAAAATTCTAAAAATATCTTTTTAAAACAATAAAAATTACCAATGAAGTATATAGTAATAGCAGTGTCAAGAAAAAAAAACATCCTTTTTGACAATATTTTTTGTAGGTAGGCTTGTTAAACTTTGCCAAAGTATTTTTGTTGTTTAATACATTTTCTATACTTAATACAGAATATGAGATTGTTATAATCATCCCCAAAATAGAAATCAAATTTACTTTACATCTTTAAATTTAATTTGTAATATAAACAAATTACTTTTTAATTACTAATTAAATTCACTATCAGCAAATGACAGAATAAGAAAATTTAAATAAACATGATTTTTTTCTCAGATTATTTTATATCTTAGAATACTTCTTGTTTTAATTTCCCAAATTTTTTATAATTGTAATCAAGGTTACTTAATCAGTAGAAAAATCCGAGGACTGAAGCTCCAGCAATTATAGGTTAACCCCATCCTAATCTTTTTTGAAAAATATAATTTTGAAAAAAAATTTTAAAACATTGCTAATTTTTTTTTTTAAATTTGCATTAAGCATGCTTAGAAAATCTGTATATAAATTATCTATTGTCAGCCAGGTGATGACTGATTAAGAAATCTTAAATGAAGAATGGACACTAAGCACTTTGACCAAAGCAACTGGTGAAGCCGTCAAATTGTGTACTTAGAATGGTTGGTAAAACATAGGCTAATTGCCAATCAATTTGAATATTCACATATTTTTATAATCTTGTAAATGTAAAATTTAATCTTGTAAATAGTCTAACAAATATTGTGTAACACTTTTGTTGTCATTAAAATTCTAAACATAGATTTATTAAAACAGTAAACATTACCAAGGGAGTATAAAGTAATAGTGGTGTCAAGAGAAAAACTGTCCCTTTGAGACACACTTTTTTTTTTTTTTTTTTTTTTTTGGAGGAATGTAAGTTAAAGTTTGCCTTATTTTTACATATTTTTCTGCTTTTCCAGCGAAGAAGTGGAGCCGAAATGATTAAGTTAATTAAAGAAGATGGTACTTACATGATGTCAAGCCCAGAAAGTTCACCCTCAGCTAAAGGTTCACCAAAAACCCATAAGGCTTTGAAAAGCAGTCACATATCATCTGGGTCTCCAGTTCACACTCGAATTCCAACCCCAAAGGGATCACCATCAACTAGAGGAAAAGATCAGCTAAAAGTGTCTGGGGGAGAAGCCCTCAGTCACAAAAAAGCAAAGACATCTAAAATTGCTAAAAGAACTCGTAAACCACAGCCTGATGAAGAAGTGGATGAAGTCCTGACAATATCTATTGTTGAATTGACACCGGAATCAGACAAAGATAAACCAACATGGTTTGTGGCTAACCGACAACAGAACATTAATCTTCTGAAAAGGGTTAACAGCTCATATGAACCATTAACTGCAGAGGCAGCTCTTGTCCAAGCAAGACCAAGAAGCCAGTCAATGGGTCAGGTGGAACACTGTGTCCTAAAAGTCGCAAGGAAACACAATTCGTATCTGACCTCAATGTATGATAACAAACGCACACAAATCATTCCAATATTTAATGTTGTCTTTTTCAAACCTGATTCATAATCGTGTTTAAGGGTTAGCAATAAATTATTTCCCTCATTCAATGGTTGCTTAAAATGATGCATAGTTTCATAAGTTTATTCTCTTTATTTATACTATGTCAGACTGTATAATGCAAGTCAATGTTTTTACAATAAAATTAGTACTAACCAACTGATATTGGTAAAAATTTCAGGATAAACTTAACATTTATATGATAAATATACTAAGTTCATTTCAGTTTATCTGTTTTATTAGAAATATTTACAATTACTTATATGGTGCTGTAAGATTTTATTATGCAACCTGAGGGTTGTTCATGGGATAGTAAATAAATATCTATAATAGTATAATTACTTTTATTTATTTTTTAATTTCAAATTTATGAAGATTGCCATAGTTCATTAGAAATTATAATCTCAAGAGAAACAAGATATTTGAAAACTATTCTGCAATATGTACATAATATTCAAAATTGTGAAAAAATTGAACAGTTCATAGAACAATAAAAAATTTAACATTGAATACATTAAGGATAAGAAATAAAAACGGTTTTAAGATAGTAACAATTTTTTTTTCTTTAAATTAAAAGAATATACAAGAAAAGGGATTTACCAGCAATATTTTGATATATAGACCAGAAAATATTTGAAGGAGCTATGTTATAACTATAAACAAAGAAAAAAAAAACAGAATATTAAGAGATTTGGTTAAGAACATAAAAGCAGCCAAAAGTACCATCTTTGAGTAAACATCACAAAGAGAAATATGTAAGTTGGATTAAGAAGTACATGAAAACTGATTTCTCAACATTAATTTTTAGTAATGAATGCAGAACTACATTGGATGGACGTGATGGTTATTTTGTTTGCATAATAAAACCTGACACCCCCAAATAAATTATCATTAATTTTAATAAAAATAGATACTAGAAGCTGAAATTCACATGGTATATTTATCATATAAATATAAGTATAGGCTGAAAATTTGACTAATATCAGATGCTTTATTGCTATTTTTATTGTGAAAATATTGACATAAATAATAAAATTTCACAGCATATATCCAGAATGTAAAACAGAAAAACATTTAAAGCTGCCAACAATGCATTTGATGAATTTCTTTTTGGGAAATCATTTTCAATCTTTTATTTTTATTCTGTGACTATTGATTAAAAATAGAATTTTTTTTTTTTTTTTCATTAAATTTTGTTGTCTTCAGTTCTGCATGGTATTAAGAATTTAAAGATTGAAAACAAAACAAAAATTAAATTCTGGAGTTTATACAAATTTTATTTTTTGCAGAAATTTTTGGATATTCAGATCCATCTAGAATTGATCAATCAAGTAAAATAATTATTCTTTCAGTGAAATTCTTCCTTTATATGCCACATCCCTTCAGTGAAATTTGGACAAAATAAAGATTTTATTACAGAAATTAGTATCAAATTAATGATATTTTACAGAGATTACAAAAGTTATTATCACAATTATGTGTTATAATTATCATAAATACTGTATAATTATGGCTATTCTGAAAATTTATATTGTCATTAATAAAAATTATTACCAACTTTAAATATTTATAATAAAGATCACTTATGCTAAAATCTTAAAGATTATCAAATTATTTTATCAAATATTTATTAAATAATTGTTGGAAATAAAACTGATAATTTTTATATTCTTTATTATGTTTTAAGCATATATATAATTATTTAAAAGTATAAATATTATTTCAAAAGAAATAATCACTAATTTAGTAAAAGATGTAAGGGATATAAATCATTAATAATTTTAAATGTCACAAAATTTAGTCTAAATGCAGTTAAGAATTACATTTATCAAGGTATTTAGCAGATTATTATTATTTTAATTATTTTTAAGGTTGAATTTTAAATTTTAGTTTCTAAATTCAGCAAAGTTATATTATAAATAAAACTTGCTTTATAACACAGTATGACATTGCTTTTTGACATTTTGTTTATCTTTGTCTAACTAGTTGATTGCACAGAATCTTATTAAAATTAGTTTTAATTTCTAAACATTTTTGGAGGTTTAGATGGTTGAAAAATGTAAATTTTATAGATTTTAAGAATTTATTCTTAATTTTTTTTTTTTTTTTTTACTGATAAATGTTAGTTTGATAATCTGTTTGTTATAAAAATATGTTGTTAATATTCTCAAATGTCCAAAAGTGTTTTTTTTTTTTGTTGTTTTTTTTTTATAGAAGTGACCAATGCACCAGGAATTAAATTTTTTTTAACTCATCTCAATTTAAAAATATTTCTGAAAAAGTCAGAGTATATTTTCTCATACCTTCCCATTTTTTTTCTTCTGTTGATTTTTGTTGTTTTCTTTTCTGTTGTAGGGATAGAAAGTTTTTATTTGTTTCTATAACCAATAAAAGAAAACTTATTTATTTTTCAAGAAGACTTATTTTGAGTTCTTTAACAGTTTAGTTTATAATTTACATTTCATGAGGTGAAACCTAATTGACAAAAAGTTTAACAAATTCTAACCATCATGTCTAATAAAATTTACTGAACGCAATCTCTCTCTCTCTCTCTCTCTCTCAAATGCTTTATATCAGTCTTACATTTTTATTCACATACACACACACACACACACACACACACTGGGTGAACTTAGGCAATAATTTTTAAGTTGTGCATGTTTGACTAAAAAACAACTAATGCTCCTTGTTTAATGTTTTTTATTTACTTTTTTAATGTTTCTAATAAATTTTAAGATTTCCAGTTCATATTTCTAAATATATCATCCGATATCTAAGCATTTCCAGCAAACACTAGTAATTTTTAAAAACATTTTTGTTTGTTATTTTGTCAGTGAAACACGATATTTAAAAGAAATAAATCTGATGACACAACAAAAACGCCCTTGAAAATAACTAGTGTTAGCTGTAAGCACTTAGACATGGGAAGATATATTTACAAATATAACCTGGAAATCAGAAAAATGATTAGAATTATCTAAAGTGTTAATACAAAATAATCAACTAGGAACTTTAGTTGATTTTGTTTTTTAATCAAAAACACACACACACACATATATAATCACTTTAAAAATTATTTTTAGGGGATACCTGTATTTGAGTAGGCACTCCATTTATTTAATAAACAGTTTATTTATTTATTTATTTATTTATTTATTTATTTTTGTCTGCTAGCCTAAATGTTTGAAAAAATCTTAAAGAAAAATTTGTACACTCCTGCAGGATTTGAACCCGTGTCCCTCAGGTCAGAGGGAGCTACTGTAATATATATATATATATATATGCATGAAACAGACTGTTGTTTACTTCCGTGACCATTTTTTTATTTACATATACTCTGTTCCTGATATTGAGCACTTTTACCCATAAATATAGCATACCTTAGAATTATATTTTATTTTATATATATATATATATATATATATATATATATATATATATATATAGAGAGAGAGAGTGTATTGGGCAGCAGATTGAGGAACAGCATAATAAAAAATATCCAAATGTTGGACAGTTTTTGTCTTTTTCCCAAAGCTAAAGCCACTATACAAAGCTAAGAACAGCTCATGATCAAACATAATAGATATGCGTTGTCTGTTATATTTAACAAGATATGTTTGAAATATATATACTACTTCAAATGTTATTTTAGTGGATACTCATATTTGAGTAGATGCCACATTTTTTTTTAAACAGTGTGTATTATGTCTACTGTCCTGCACACTGGAAAAAGATATGGTTCATGGAGAAGATATGAACAAGGGGATGTGCATTCCTTAAAAGGGTAAATAGAAATTTGTTGGTCAGTGATGTTCTTAGTGGCTGAGTGGTCTAAAGCACATCAGAACAGATGGTAGTTTCTCCAACAAAGGGGAATGCAGGTTCAAACCCTGCCAGAGTGTATTTTTTTTTTTTTTTTTTTTTTTTTTGAGTGTACAAGCTAGTAGATGTAATACATACTTGATATAAGCTCAAACTAAAATTAATTATACAATCAAATCATTTTTGCATATCAGCTCATCAGGCTGCAAGTACCAAGTCTGTTAGTATATAAAATATATATGTATATGAGCCAGCTTTGTCAAATATTAAAAACTAAATTGGATGGAATTTATTTTGCATTAAACAAAAAGAAAGTTTAAAACAGCGTCTTTAGAATTTTTCAGCTAAGGTTCCATGTAAGGCTTTATATATATATATATAATATTAATATATATATATATATATATATATAATCTGCACGTTACTATATATATATAATGATTCCAACTTGACTTCTCTTATTAAAACATTTAAATATCAATAATTTATGAATGAATTTGGTTTAAGTACAAAAATTCTATAAATTAATCAATAATATTACTTTTGTTTCTTCTGAAACTGAATAAACAATATTTTAGATTCTTTTAATCCTTCTATTATTCACCCCCCTCCCACATAAATTAACCTCGAGAGCCAAAAGAAAACATCAAAGAGTCTTTCTTAAATTCACTTTAGAATTCTAATGTTGCTTTTTTGATTGTATGCTATATGATTATAGCCAACCAAGTATGGTAAAAGTTCAAATGAATTTTATGTTTGTTTCATTGAACAGCAATAAAGTCAGTTGTATGCAGTTGAAGTTTTACTATTGCAGCCATAAACAATTCATTTTTTTGATTTGACCTCAGTTGAGATCATAGTCCATAACTCCAAACCGCAGTTATGAACTCCATAATCTTTTCAATGGCTGTATAGTATGTGCCTCAATAGGGTTACATATGGTTTTGAATTCAGAATTATCCTTCTCCTAGACTGGTTGACAATAATGGCTAGAGAGCACAATGTATCCTGCTATTTAACCTATAGCTGGAGATGAGCATAAGAGATGGATTCATACCTTTTCCAAGAGGTTTCCTATGAAAGTGAATGTAACTTCCCCAGTATTTGAAATCTGTTTTCAATTTCTCCGTTCTGAGTTGAAAACTATTACACTATCCACACATTGATCCATAAACAATAATTATTAATGTATTTGAGATTACTATAACAATACATATATACTGGCTTTAACAGCTTTCTCTCTCAAGTTTTTCTTGGCCTTGTTACAGATATACATTTTGCTACAAGACTACCATTCTCTGATGAGCAGTGGGATAGGCTATAAAAAATCGTATCATTTTAAATTTTTCTCAATGGTCGTTTACTGGTAAAGTAAAGTAATACAATTTGTTTGAATCTCAGAAAGCCAGCATATTTTCAATCATTGCTTCATCTTTAAATCCAGCCTCTGATCTTTTCTTCTTCCATCGGGCAAGATATTATTCACTCTGACTGATTGACATTTTAACATCATTTTAAAGAACAATCATATTAAGCATAATTGATGTACTAAATTGGCTTTTGTCGCAAGCTACCATGGTATCTGTGTTGATATTGTATGGATCATTTATAGATATTAAAAGTAAACTCTGATGACAATCGAGGAAGAGCTTAACAATCATTTTTTTTTCAGGAAGGGGTGTTTTTTAATTGCCAAAAATAAGAACAAAATTAAGAGAAGAAATTAAAGGAGAAGCTGTTTATAGCACTTTTTTATTGAAAAGATTTTTTTCATTTCACTTGAATTTGACTATAAGTCAGATTTTTGGTATCCTGTGTTGGTCTAGTTTTATTGAAATAACTATTGCCTCAATTTCAGTTTTTATAATATTCTTAGGCTTTTTGATGTTTCAGAAAACAAATAACTGCACCACTCAAAATGAAAATGAACAAAAATATTACGTTTAATAATTTTAATTTTATTTCTCTCTTTTTTTTTTCTTTTTTTTTTTAATTGTCATCATAATTTTTTTTATTTATCCCTTTTTATCATCCTTAGGTAATGCTATCATTCTAAATGCTAATATCAGTGACCATAAAAGACAATGATCATTACTCCAGCCAACTTATTATGATGGATATTTATTAAATGCAAATTTTGTTCTTGCTTTCAATTTTGTACTGGAAATTTTTTATATTTATTTCGGGAAGCATGAGAAACAATAAAATAAAATTAATGATCCTGCAAATATTATGGAAAATTTTCTAAAGAAATCTTGTCAGACAATAGCAACATTTTTTTAAAAAATTGTTTGGATTTCACTTGATATTTTGGCCATTAATTAAAAGTTAATTTATTTTTAAAACCCAGTAAAGATGAGGATATTAGTTTGAATTAAATCTGAACAATCTATAATCTCATTGATGTGTTAGAATTTTTTCCTTTATAAAATAGAAACTTATCAAAACCAATATTGTCCAGGGCTGAAATGAAACTGTTTTATTTGGTTGTTTCACTGTGGCTTTAAATCCTCCTCCTCCTCCCTCTTGTTTAAAGGTGGTAAAATGTTGTATTAATTGAATTCAGGCTTTGTCAATTATCAAACTTATAACAAATGAGTAACTGTTTATCAGTAAGTGCATATGTTGACTCAACAAAATGACTGCTATAAACCAACCTATGCCTTTGAATTTGTTTCTTATGTTTGTTTTTTTGTTTCCTCTCCTCAAAGATAAAAATATTCAAATTCTTCAATTGTGAAACTGCTGCTGCTGCTGTTGTTGTTGTTGTTGAGATTTTAAAAATATATTTGATCAGAGTGTTAACATTGTCTGTCCCTGGTGCTAAAAATATAGTAATTATTTTTTGTTAATGAATTTGTAGTACAAAAAAATAACTTTGTTATATAGACAAACGTTTATATATTTCTTTCTGCATATCTCCATCAGCTTTATACACACACACACACACACACACACACACACACACAGAGGGTGGGTGCTGAAAATTTCTCAGCTCAGCCCACTTTCCAAAATAACAGTATTTCAATGAGCAAAACATTAAAAATTTTTTTTCATTTCTTTTTTTTGAGAATTTAGCACTTCTTTGTGTGTGTGTGTGTGTGTATATAAATATATATATACTATGAAATGGACAAAGTCTGACAATTATTTAAGACATTTTTCATGTTCATACGTTCTTTTTATTGATACAAATATAAATAATAAATATTATAAATAAAAAATAAATATTATAAACAGAGCATTTACTTAAATATTTGTATCTATAAAAAGAATGTATAAACATGAAAATGTCTTAAATATATATATATATATATATACATATACACACACACACACACACACATATATATATATATATATATATATATATATATATATATATATATATATATATAATGTGTAAAATTTGAAATATAAATAAAAATGTATCTGTAAAAAGACAATATGAATAAAGACAAAAGGAAAGATTTTGTGTTTCTAATCAAGCAAATGTAAGAATTTTATTTTTTTGCACCCTCCATAGTTTACCTTGACTTTTCCAGTTAACCTAAAGAATAGTTATGAGCATTTTTAAATTTAAAAACTTTGAAAACCTAACAGCGTTTTCACTTCTGTTTATAAATACTTGTTGTAAAATAAAATCTTCGCATTTTTCTTGATAAAGTGTATCAGAGGATGAAACACGTCAGTAAAGAAAGGTTTCCCTTTTGTCTTTATTCACACACGCATATATATATATATATATATATAATCTTCATGTGTACTGCTACATAGTTTTTCCAATCCAACAACTTGCTACTTTTTTGCTGTTTGTTTATATAATCTATGCATACATTTTATATAACAGAAATTGGAGATGAATAATTCATATAAAATTAACTGAAACTGCTTACATTTTGCCTCTAATTAATTTCTTATATTTTTTATGGAGATAAAATTTCAATCTGAAGCATTATGAAGCAATTAATTCCAAGACTGAAAAGGAATTTTTTCATTTTATTTTCTTAAGCTGAGAAAACATATGAAATCTATAATTATTTAAATAATGTAGTTGTATTAAATATCTTTTTTATACTCTGATAAAGATGTATATTTGACTTTCTTGATTATTTTATATTTTTCAATAACAGCTATTACAGTTCTATATGAATCTTTTTTTATATTTTGTGATTATTTCAGTTGTATATTACATTATTATTAACATAATATCATTCTACATGATTAAATATAAAGTTATTGTCAGTTATTATATTATGTTGGCTATAACTGGCTATAAATGTACAGTTATCAAATTCTATCCACCTTATTTAATACAAAAAATATGACGGCACATTGCATGATTGTGTGTGATTTAATATCAATAATTCATACTAAAATGCAACCTGGTAAATTATATGATTTTTTTTTTTTATGTATATTATATAATTATGATTTGCAATAAATTATTGTTAATACTTGTTTATCAAAATGATAGACAAGCTCACTGTTGCTGAACCAAATGTTTATAAAAAAAATATGGCTCTAGATGATTCAAAATCATTTTAACTTTTAAAATATTTGGAATTCCTGTATCTTTTTTTCTTTCTAACAGCCATACAATTCAAGTATTTTTTGTCCCTACTCAAATAGGCTTCTCTCATCAGCATATTTTTATTTCAGACAAAAGGCTATTTTAACACTTGTATATTTATCCTCATATTCTTTTTTTTATATATATATTTGATCGATTGGTACAGTCTATATCTAACACTGAATCCATATTTATGATAATATAAACAAATATTAAAAAAAAAAAAAAAAAAGAAGAAATCTGAAAAATATAATTTCAAATGATCAAGACATGACACAAGAACAATCAAATATAAAAATGATGATTTATGTAAATATTTACATTATATTATATATGGTTTTCCAATAAGTATAATTCTCAGAATAACTATTGAGTTGGCCAAATGTTAATTTGGTTTATTAACACTAGGATGGCCAGCTCCTTTGACATCTTTATTTACATTACGCCATGAAGCAGCTATGTCTAATATATTCAATATTCAAGTCAGGAATAACAAGTCTGAAAAGAAATTTACAAATATTAGTATACCTCATACTGAAAGAAAGTGATTATATATATATATATATAAATTGTCTGTGTATATAGATAGATAGGGGACATAAACACAAGTATTATTGCTTGTGAGAAATTTTTCAATGCATTTACCCTACAAATAGCCTAAGTGCCAAAAACGACACCTCGGCCATTCAAGGTAAAACCTCAAATATCAGCTATTCCACTGAATATTTTTTAAAGAATTAAGTCTGTTAAGCATCTTTGCTAAAATTCAATAATTGTCCATAAGCCTCAGCATCGAACCAAAACTAGTTATTCCATAGTAATTTGTTGAAAATTTGAAGGTGTCAGAAACGACGCCTCAGCCATCCTAGTGTTAAGTAATTTTTCTACTTAATAAACAAACTTTTTGGCCAACCCAATATATCATCCAGTAGAAAAAGTGCAATGTCAAGGAGGAAGCGTTATCAAAAACTAGATCCTTATTATGTTGTAATATTTATACATGTTGTTTTATTTCTTTTGCTTTATATTTGTTGTAGAGTAGTTTCACAGTGGAGGCTTGTCAGTTCTAAAAAGGTTTGACGTACAAAACGTTAGGGACTTGATATAATTAGTAATGATGCAGAGAAATCTAGTGGTGGTCACTGATACTCTTAGTGTCCGACATCAACTGACTGACCAACTCCCTGAGCAACTTTGCGACTGCTACTACTTATTATAGGTGGGAGAGTCTATTAACTATAGAATAGGTGTATTCCAGTATAACAATATTGCAGTTTTCAGTAAATATGAATAATATAGAAATTGGATGCCTAAATTAGGTAGTGAGAGAAAAGGGGGCAGTAAGAGGTGGTTAGAAAAAAAGGTTATAAGGGAGCAGTGGAGGTGACATTAGAACAAAGTATTTTTTTTTTATTTATTTATATTTTTTTTTTAATCATTTCATTTAGTGTGAAGTGACAAAAAAAAAGAACAGCTTTCAAGAAAACAAGATGGCAATTAACATTGCATTTAGATTTTTAATTGTAGGTGGCAGGAAAACAAGAAATTGGAAGGGCATTCCACAAGCGAGAAGTGCAAGAAAAAAAATAATAAAACTATCAGAATAAAATATACAGTTGCGTCTAGGTAGTTCAACAGTAAAACACTGGAACCTAGTTGCCAATCTAGTAACACATTTAAATTCATGCAGTCAAGGTACCAAAGAGAAAAACTCATCAGAACAATTGCCATAAAAATATTTGTAGAAAAGACAGAAACAATGTTACATTGGTAGGAAAGTGATTGAAGTGGAGATGCCAGATCAGGATAGATTACATTGCAGAACCTTTCTTGAGTTTTGTCAAGAATCTCAAGATATATAGTAGGAGCACTAAACCACATAGGGTAGCAATATTCAATGCACGGATGAATGGTAGATTTATAAATGTGCAAGATGGATTCTGATGAGAAAAATTGGCATGACACAATGTACCAACTTTCTTAGCAGTAGACCTAAAAATTGATTCCATATAGTCCCTCCACTTCATGTCAGTAGACATGTGAGTCCAAGAAGATGCAAAACGTTGCTTCCTGGAGGTTAGTATCAGCCATGATGATGGCAGACAGACAAGATTCTCTATGATGATTAAATGAAAGCAGATTTTTATTTATTTTATTTTTTTTTAGAAGGCATCAAAATTTACAAACTATTCCTTGCCCCAGTTAATCACTGATTGGAGGTCCTTTTTAAAGGCAGTTGCCATTTTTAATTTGTCAAACCTACCAGGCTTTTTATTCAGGAATAAATAACTGTGTCATCAGCATAAATTCCTAGTTGGGAACTGATGACATCAGGAAAGTTGTTAATGAAGATAAGAAATAACATAGGCTCTAAAATAGAATCATGGGGAACCTTGCATTAATGTGAAATGAACCAGAAGCATGTCCATTCAACTGACTCTATGGTATGACTTAAAAATGATTGGATTCGGCCAAATATTCATCCCTTGACATGATAGCCCTAGAGCTTGTGGAGGAGGCCTGTGTTGTGCCAAAACCTGTTGAACGCTTTTTGAGATATCAAGAGTCACAGCTCGGGCCTTAGCATTCTTGTCTAAAGCATAATAGACAAATTCATTGATAGCTGTTAACACATTGGGTGTAGGCATGGAGAAATGGAAACCATATTGCTTATCCAAAAGGAGGCTATGAGAATTGAGGTCTTTAACCAATTCAGCATAGATTAGATCCTCCAGTACTTTGATAAAGATGTAAGATTTTTTTCCTTTAAAAAATCTATATGACATTCACACATATGCTTTCCAATGAATAAAATTAATAGTTAATAATGGTTTTATTTTGTTGTTGAGAAAGTCCAAACATTTCTTTGTATCTTGCTTTTGTTATCTGGATAGGATGATCGACACTCCAGCCAGGTCAGATTACTGACACCTACAGGGGCCAATGCTCTAGGATTGTAGGTGTAACATTATAGCTATGGATGCACATCTGGCAATATGCATATGTGGATTTAAAGTATTAGACTAGTTGTTTCTAAATTGCATTATTGTTAAAGAAGGAAGTATATTAGAGAGATGTAGCCTGAGGGGTAAGAGACAGCAGCTAGAAAACGGTTGGGAACCGCTGATGGAGGATGACAGTCTGAGAATTGTGATAAAATACAGAAAATAAATACTGCCAAAACATCATCTAAGAAAATGAAAAAAAAAAAAATTTTTTTAAATAAGGAGTTTTTGGATAATAGTTTTCTTAGATTTCTTTTCAGATTCTACAGAGTAATAAAATTTAAACAATTCCTTCTTCATAATAAACAATTTAACAAATGCAGATGAATTCTGATATTTAAAAGTAACTTTTACATATTCATTTAATATAAATATTCCCGGTGCATCTTAGTTCAAGCCCTTCTCAAGGTTAATTAAATTTTTGGTTCCCTTTTCTATTATTGAGTGTTAATATTCGTTTCCCTGCTATTACTAATATCCTTTAGTCTTTGTATTCCTATCATATAAAAGATAATACAGTTCATAACAGTGCACAAAGGCAATTGATAATCATAGGTAATCATTCCATACTATATTCCTACATATTAATGAAAAGAATTGTAAAATCAAGAGTAAAACTAGAAAAGATGTTTTGGTAGAAGTTGTTCAGTTGGTGTTGGTTTATTTTATCTGCTTACTCAACTATAAGTTTTGTTAGTTAAAATAGAAAAACCAACATGTAAGCTTTGGTTTCTAATCAAGATAACATTACCATCTCAACATGAACTTTTATGTTTTCTGTTACTAATTATCTATTTGTATTTTTATTAAAAATCTAAGTTCTAATTAACACTCTTGCTGCTATGTGTGTACTTATATATCTACAAAACTTACACTGCCTGCTGTCAGTATATATATATATATATATATATATATATATATCAAGTATAGGATTGGTGTATACAGAATAAATTCTGTTAACCAAATATACTATTCTTAAAAGAGTGCTCAATACAAAGTAGATCAAATATAATTTTTTTTTTTTGAAAATTATAACATGTTATAAAATCACTACAAAAATAGCCATTTTGTTTGAACACTTCTGGTGTCTTATCAAGTGATTTAGAATTATCTACATTCAACACCATCACTTGATAAGACACCAGAAGTGTTGAAACAAAATGGCTATTTTTGTAGTGATTTTAGAACATGTTTATGTTGTAATTTTCAAATCTCTATCTATCTATCTATCTATCTATCTATCTATCTATATAAGGAAAATCTGTGTAATAACTTTTTCCTGATGCATTCCATCCTTTAGGATCTCATCAAACTAAACTGAATTTAATATCTCAGTTTGTTTTTATCACATTTATTATGAAATATCCCACTTTGTGATAATAGAAGAGTGAAGTGTTGTAATCACATGAATGTAAATATTTAGTCTGATGAAGTCCTAAAGGCCAAAACGAGTGGCATGAAAAAAAAAATATTTCCACTTTGTCATAGGTTTTCATAAAATTATCTTGATATATAAAAATTTATATTATTTTCCTATATATATATATATGTATATGTATGTATATGTATGTATGTATGTATATATATATATATATATATATATATATATATATATATATATAAAGAAATATAGTATTATGTGCTATATTTATGGGATAAAGTACTAATATCAGAGATAGAGCATATGTAAATATAAAAGTGAACATTGAAGTCAACACTCAGAGGCGACAGGCCGTTTCATGCAAGATGCAATCATCAGGTCACGAGTGTCCTGACAATTGCATCTAGCATGAAACAGCCTGTCACCTCTGAGTGTTGTCTTCAGTGTTCACTTATATATATGGCCTGAAGATTGCATTTAAGCATGAAATAGACTGTTGCTGCTGGGTGTTAACCTCAATGTCCATATATACATACACATCAAGAAACTTACATTGTCTGTTTTTGACATGTATATACATTTTCAGAGGACTATGAAATGTCAGTTAGAAATGTAGTTATATTATAAACTAACTAGCACCTGGTGCTATTTCCAATTAGGCAACCAGGTCATTCTGCTCACCTGGCAATCACGTTTGCAAGAAACTCTGAGTAGCAATTTGAATTTAGTCTCTTTTTTTGTACAGTATCACTGGTTAGTATGATTGCTTTGTTTTGGTCATTTTAGTTTAGAAATTGAGTATGGTGTATTATTGTAAAGGTAGATGTCTGTTGTTTGGTCTGTTTTTTTTTTCCTTTCCTGTTTCTGTTGTGGTGTCCTCCCTCTAAAGAGTCTATGTTGCACTCTTTTGCCTACTATAATAGGAGAGAAGGCCTTGTGGGAACAGTCGAAATAGTGAACACACTCACTAGTCATGTAATACTCTTCTGTTGTACTTACTTTTTAATATATGATATATCTGTGACAATTGTTTTGTTATTTCTTTAACCATTTACTTGGTCACAACAGTTTCTTTTTCCTATTTTTGTCAGTTTTTCTGTTGGTTTCTTTGTTTATTTGTTCTTGGTTTTTCTTTTTATTCTCTTTTGTCACTTCAAGTTTATTCATTTGTCAGGCTTTGTGTTTGTAGAGTTGCAAGCACAGGTTTTACCAATACTTTGATTTGTTGTTGGCTTGTTATATAGTTAATAGATAAAGAAAAGTTCAAAAGATTTATCTTCTGACTTCAGGTTTTCATAAATGCACCAGTCATCAGTGTATGAAAAGTCTATTAATAAATAAAATCTATTCAATTGATTTATCTTATTCTGATGAAACTATGAAGTCAAAAGATAAGTTTTTTTAAACTTTTCTTTAACTATTGTTGATTTATTTTTTTAATATTGAGCACTTTGTTTATAAAAATGTTTGCCTTCAAATGCGCTAAACTCCAGTATTTTACACTATTTACATTATTCGGACTATTGTCCTCATCTTTGTCATCATATTTATCACAAGGTTTCAGCCATTGTACACTCTGGCCTTCTTCGGGTGGTTGGAATGTCGAACTGAACCCTTTATTTCACTCACTGGGGAAGAAGGCCGGAGCGTACAACGGCTGAAACATTGTGATAAATATGGCGACAAAGATGAGGACAATAGTCCAAATAATGTAAATAGTGTACATAATACCTCATCTCAGAAATATAGACAGATCCAGTATTTTACTGGACTACATGTTTTGTTAGGCATTAATAATCTGTGTTGTTATCATTATATAATATATATATATATATATATATATATATATGAATGCAATTGGTTAATGATATTAAATGCAAAAATATGGATAAGTAATAATTGAAACTAAACCAAAAAATCAAATCTCTCTGGTCCTTTGAAGTTCTTAAAAAATATGAACTTTTTTTGTTTGATGGAAAATTAATAACTTATATACACAATGAAATGAAATGTTGCTTTATTTAAGCTATATTGTAAAAAAACAAAAAAAACACATTTACTCTAAATGTTCTTTGTATTTTTAACATTTAAAAGAAAACAATGACTAGCAAGATTAATACAGATGTTTAACCTTAGAACATTACAGAAGTTAATGTCTGTGATTCATTACAATTGGGTTTAGAGGGAAAATCTGTCTGTCAATCATTTGACAGGCTTGTAATGCTTTATCACTTTGTTATTCTGCTATTTATGCAGTGGCTAATGTTCTCAAAATTCATGTACATAGGAGAACAAAGCATGCTTGCTTTTGTTAAATTTTTTAACTCAAAT
>CAHIKZ030000085.1:0-62500 GCA_903632075.3 Acanthosepion pharaonis | reverse complement strand
TCTTAGTAAGGTTTATCTTTTTGCTGTTCCTCCTTGTCCCTGTTCTGCCACAAGTTTATCCTTTATGTTAGGTCAGTTATTCCCTCTTGCCTTCAATATCCTGTGAGTGACAAATTCTCTAAGCCTTCTTTCATCATTATAGTGATTTTCTAAGTGTAGCTTAGATGTGACACAAAGCTAAAAGTATGGGGAATCCAGTGAAAGTATCCCATCGCTACTCCATCATAATCATTCTAGCAAGATAAGCTTACTAACCATTATACCATGTTGAAGTGCCCCTCTTACACCAGTGTCCTAGAAATTTCAATAGTCTCTTTCTGATTCTAAGTAGCCATGTAAAATGAAGAACTGGGTAATTCAAAGACTCTCCATAGTGATACAGCAGTGGGCATTGCTCATCAGGTGACTAAAGAATTTAGTGTGAAAGAATCTTGGCAAATATTGTGCCACATTATTTGTGATGCAGGGCTTCATCCACATTCTTCTACCATCAATTTCCCTCATCAGCAAGAAGAATCAAAATGGTAGACATTGTCTGGATAGAGGAAAATTGGGGAAGAGTACTTTTTTAGCAATGAAAAAAAAAAGTCTAATTTGGTTGGATCTGATGGTAATCGGTGTGTCAGCGTAAAGGTCAGAGATTACTTCCCAAAAATGCAAGAAAAATCAGTTAAACTCAGAGGTAGTAGCATATTGGGGGTGGGGGATGTTCTCAGGCACTGTTGGTGGTTCTCTTACGCTTAATTGCCTAATAGGAGGAGGAGGAGGAAATTTTCTGACTCTTGAGCTTTTAAAGACCATCCCGTTTATTAATTTTGCACTTTCCCCACAGCCAAAGCTCAAACAGGAAACAATAATTATTATGGTTAATTAAGTTTTTATTTGAATACTTTCATATGACATGTGAAAAAAAATTGTTTCATTATTTAAAAAAGTGATCCATTGTTCTTTTTTATTCTTTTTAGAATTACCATGTTCCATTCTATGATAAACTTAATTTGAATTTTTATTTTTTGTTATTGTTAATACACGAATTCAACCTATTGTCCAGTTCCTACTCCTCTCTGGTCTTTTAAACAGGTGTAGAGATTTATCCCTTTTTCTTATAAAGTCTACTTTAGCTCTATATTCCTAATGCTTTTCCTTTTCTATGCTAATATAACTCCACACAGTAACCCTCTATCTTGCATGGCTCTCAGGCCTTGTACTGGATGAATATTAGTAAAAGAAAAAAAAATTACATTTTGCAGCATCAAAAAAAGTTTGGACAGCTTCTGCATGTTGGAAATCTATATTTAGGGACGTAAAACGTAAGAGACTGCTTTCTTTACCTTTTACATAGAAGTTTGAAAGAAATTTGATATTGAACTGTAGTAAAGGCATTGTTCAGGTATCCACTGGTACAAAAAAAATGTTCTAAATTATTTGTTACTATGCATCAAATAATAATCAGTTTTTGTTTTTTTATTTAAAATCTGCACATTGCTCAGTTTCAGAGATTAATTTAAACTTTTTTAACTTTCAAATCTAATACTGAAGTTGTGTCCTCATGTGTATTGATTCATTGAGATTTTTGATGCTTTAAATGATTTTTCTGGCCCACCCCTGTTTATTGCATATTGAGGAAAAATCCTGACTCCCAATTATTAAGATCTCCACCCCTTGTATTAGGCACCTAAGACAATTCAATTACATGACAAGTTAAATGCTTCAGTGTATAAAAATATAATTGAACAGTATATTGTCCTTTCTTTCAGTACATATCCTGCCCACCTTTATTCAAAATAACGCCCCTTGTCATACTGCAAAAATAGCAAAACAATTCTTTGAAGCTGAAAACATCAAAGTCATGGCATGGGCCACTCAAAATTCAGATCTCAATCCAATTGAAAATCTTTGGAAGATCATCAGAAATAACATCAGGGCTAGAAAACCAATGACAGTGATTGATTTGTGACAGAAACTGCAGGAAGAATGGGACAAAAATCACACCTGAACAATGTTATAATGAAGTCCTGTCATTGTAGATTTGCAGAATTAAAAGTCACAGCCAGTACAAGTCTGTAGCAATAATATCATTAATTTACATGTGTATTCACAATTTTGTTCTCTAATTTTAAATGCTAGGCTTTTTAAGAGACTTGGTGATGGAGATGTGGTTCTACAGAAGGATGCTAAGGATATCATGGACTGAGTGTGAGCAACAATGAGGTCTTAGAGAGGATGCAAATAACGAGGAGGCTTATGCTTAGTATCAGGAACAGGCAGCTGAAGTTTCTGTGTCACATAATGAGAAAGGAGGGCCTGGATAATCTGATACTCACGGGTCGAATAGACAGAGAGACAAGGGAAAACAACACAGGTGGATGACAGAATGTGGTCTGGGAAAGGAACTTGTTGAGAGCTGTAAGGGATGGAGGAAGGCGGATTGCCTACACCCTGAAAGGACATGGCATATTTTAAAAAAAAAAAAAAAAAAAAAAAAGGGAGGCTTTTTCATAAGTACCTATTTTTCATAAGTACCTATTTTACCTATATTCTGGTATTTGGTGTGTGTGTGTGGGGGGGGGTGTAAATTTCCCATATTATAGAAAGTTTTAAGAATATTTATCATAACTGAACATAGAATTAGTTTCAGTTTTAGTCCCTTTCACATTAATGAGGGTATCTCTCAGGGCTCTATCCTTGGACCTACTTTGTTTATCTTCAATAACTTTCCCAATGTCATCAGTTCTCAATTCATTATTTATACTGATGACCCAACTATTTACTCTTGTCTTAATATCAAGTCCATTAGGTCTGATAAAGTAAAACTGACAGCTGATCTCAAAGATCAGCTTCAATTTGTTGTTAACTTGTTGAGGCAAGAAATGGTTTGTAAATTTTAAATGAAATTAAATTGTCTTTTAGTAATTTTAGAGAACCATTTTTGGCTTCCATCATCATGACGGATGCCAACTTCAAGAAATGCAACTCATTATGCCTTTTCAGTCTCGCATTTTCCACTGACATGATGAACTTTCCTCAGTGGTATACGGACCATATGAATTCAATCATACTACTAGATTGTCAAGTAGGTCTCATCATTTTACTGTTGAATTAGCTAAATGCTGCTGCAAAGTCTATTCTAATAGTTTCTTTCCTTGCACAGCTCTCTTCCAGCTTCTGTCATATATAATCTTAAAATATTTTAAGTGCAACAACAATTACTATCTTCTGTCTTCCTGAAAATTGTCATTTTTTTTCACCCTCAGTAACCCCTGGCATTTTAGTGGCACTATTGCCTTGCATGGGGTGAAACAAAAAAAAAAAAAAATAAATAGATATAAATGTATAAAAAGTGAGTGATAAAAATACATAGACAGATGATACCTTCTGAAGTGGATTTATTTAAAAATAATATATTTGAATGCAAGCTAGTTGTATAAAAGATCAGAAGATTCCAGTTTTAATTCCTCTCAATCACTGATGCTATTGTTATTTTTAATAATACACTGATGGAAAATAAAACTACCACAGCCTGAATGGATTTTAGTTTACCTAAGATTAAAAATAGAATTAATATGGTTGAATGATATATATATATATATATATATATATATATGGAGAGAGAGAGGTCAATAAGTAAACAGATACCAAAATAAGGATCATATCAACAATATTCAGACATATTAATACACTATGTTCTTTGATGCTAACACAGGCCTATATTCTCAATCAAAGATGGTAATTACCATTTCCATTTTCCTTGCACTTGTTGATGTAATACAGCAAGAACTGCAGGCCAGCTAATTGAATAAGTCAGGAGTTGTCCCATATATATTCAATTTCAATGGAAAGACAACTCTGGTGATAGTGCTAGCCAGAGAAATTGACAAAAATCTTGATGCACATGTCGAGTAAAACGGGCATAAAGTGGGCAGGGATTATTCTGCTGAAACAACATTGGATGGCAGTCATACAACAGGAAGGCAAAGTGAATGAACAATATTCTGGACATGGCACTGTTCAACATTCCCTCCACAAATATGAAAGCAAGAATTTGTGACACCCCCTTAACACCATCATACCAATGGTTAAACATCTATGTTGTAGGTAAATACATTCTGGAAGATGTTGCTTGTCAGGTCCACACTGTACATACAAAAAAAACTATCAATAGCATGAAGACAAAACTTGCAGGTAAATTAATTCCCACATTTGCTTTAATCTGTGCAACGCTATAGTTTGCCACTACAAACCTTACAATGTATCAATCTTGGCAAATTGCCTGTATTATGTGGCCTTCCAGAACCTGGTGTGAGAATGTTCATTATACAAGATACAAACATAAAAGCATCAACAATGCATCATGTCCAACAATTGTTTGAAATGACCATTCAATACTCAAAGCCATACAATCTGACACCTCTCAAGCAGCTCTAATTGAATAAATGCAGTCCATGTGCATTTCTGAGGCACAACTTGCTTACAGTGAACACTTCCAATAAGCCTTATTGAAACATGTGTCACCATCTAAAGCTTAGACATGGATGGTACACTGATATGAGTGTTACTACATCACAAGATGGGTGAAAATTTTATCACAATATTTACTACCCACTAGTATACACTGTACCAAAGTCGAAATCGATATGGAATTGCAGTATCCCGAAAGGCTATTTTCTATCAGCATGAACCCGCCCCTGCAAAAAACAAATAAAAAAAAAAAAAAACAATAGCAATGTGTGGGAGCCTAACCTTAAAGATAAAATTTTTGCTTTTAACTGTCAATATATATCAGACACTTGAGTCAAGTTCAATCCTTATATATTGGACAATTTAAAGAAACAATTTTTTTAAGGGGTGGTTCTTGATATACAAGAATTCTAAGAGGATTCATGACTGAAAGCTTTTCAAAGACAAAAGTAAAGCAATTTGCAATCACATAAGTAGAATCATTTTTTATTTACAAATAACATATGAACAAAATTGAACTGCAGTCAGCCAATAATGCCCCACCCACTTTCCAGTGGCACAAGAGACAATGATTTTTATTTAGTTATTTTTTTTTTCTTCTTTTTGTTGCTTTCAACATATCAGTGAGGATCAAAAAAGGATTTTCCATGGAATCATTTTATCACAGTTGTTTATTGTCTGTTGACCACTCAAAGAAGAAGGGCCAGTGTGCGGGAAGTCAGTGGTAAGCTGGTCACTCACCGACAGGTCCATTGTGGCCAGCAATGAATAAACATTTTTAAACCAGACATAAAACACTTTCTAAGTCTTTTAAAACTTCTTTCATCTCATTTGGGACATTTAGAAGCAAACCTAAAAACAAAAATAAATCTTATTTAATAAAATGCAGAATCACTCATGGTAGAACATTAAAAACAAGAATATCTTAAAAGAATATTATTTTGGATAAAAGAACAGAAAAAAATATTCAGCTGCATTATACTTAGCAGATTGAAGAAGTTTGCTAATGTTTGACAGCCTTACATATATCATTTTTCAGTGTAAGTACAGCATGGTTTCATTGTAATTATCATTGTTCGGATTTGTATCAGGCTGGTTACAAAACATAAAAATCCAAATAAAAATTATTTATTTGCTTATAAACTATTTTTTTTTCTTTTGGCATGCATAAAATACTACCTCATTCTCCGGTGTATAATGATAATATTTCTGGTATTTGAATATATGCCCTAAAACTGGCAGATAGTGTTTTTCAGCCAGTTGACAAGTGGATTCATAATGGCAAAGTTAACAGTGATTGTGTAATGCTGTAAACTGTTTTTGTCTTGGGAGATATACATTATATATACAGTTTAGGTCAGCCTCCTTTTCCAAAGCAGATTGTTGTTTTAAGTGAACTTACTGTAATTCTAAATTTGGCTCACAAAAAAAGCATAAAATAAATGTGGCACTAATATTAAAAAGTTGGAGATTGTTGTTTTAATGGAAAATAAAGAGAAGTCAGTTCTGCTATAACCACCTTATCCTTTTAATAACCACGAAAGAAGCCAAGTTTCATTTACTACTTTTTGTTTTCAAATAAGAGCAATTTTTTTGTCATCAGAATAAATAAGAGAAACAAAACTACTAATATTTTTTTTATATTTTAATTGAAGCACTATCATCAACATCATTTTTCTCATCTGTTAGTTTTTCCTCAGTTCATGTCATCATAATACTATGGCTAATACAGTCAACTATTAAAGTAGACTGAAAATTAAAATAAATAAATAATGACAGAGCTTCATCTAAAACTTAAAATGATATAAATAATCATGGCTCTCCACAACTTCCTTTTATTATTTGTGAATTTCCAATATTCTTCATGGGAAAAATAGTGCAGTAGCATTCACCAAAGTTTTAAATTCAATGTTGCTCTTTTCTTAGATTGGTTCGCCTACCAAGCATAGAGAACCTAATCTGCTTTGCAATTTAACATAGTTAAATATTTTTTCAAGATTCAAAATAATTACTGTTAAACATGAATTGGATTAAATATTCACTTTTGATGTGTTCTTTCAGTTTAATTGTCTTGCTTTTTTATTCCAGCTTGTCATTCCAGAGGCATTCTGTAAGCAACATGGATCCAAAATAAGAAGTAAGCCTCTGGTAAAATATGAACCAGTATCTCTTATTCTAAGTTCAAATTTCACCAGCTTACTTAATGAGCATAAAACCACAATCTGGAAGTTGTGATAAAAAGCAACAGAAATATATAAGAAACACTAGTCAAAAATTGCCAATGTTTTATGCTAAGAGGGATCTTATGTATATTGGGCTAAACAATGCCAACTATAAGCATCTAGCATGTTGTAAAATTATATTAAAAATCTAGTTTAAACTAATAATGTTCTATGACATTAGCCAAAGGTTTTCAAACCTTTTATGTTGCTCCCCAACCACAACATTTCTAACAGTGATAGCCAATGTGGAGAAAGCAAAATTAAATGTTTGAAGATCATTGGTCAATGTCATGTAGATTAAATGATAATGAGGTTAGCTAATTAACTATTTTTACTGTTTGGGATATCTGATAAATAAGCACATAGAAACCAAAAATATTTTCATTATATTCCTATGGCTGTTATAGGATACAATTAAAGTTTGAGACATTTAATATGACAGGATGTAAATCTTAATTATATTTCTATAAACTTCAACATTTTCATTACTAAGTGTTTTTATTGTACACTTACCTGTGTTGGCTGATATAGAAGCGACTAATGTGATCAAGAAGGGCAGATAATTGATTTGGATTATCTGAAAAAAAATAAATAAATAAAAATTAAGAAAAAAAAACAAAAAAAACTGTATACAAATCCTGAATAAATATAAAATTTAGGCAAAAACCCTAACTCAAAACAAATAGCAAAGAAAAAAAAAAGAAAAAATCTAAATGATTATAAACTGATACCATCTTTTGCCCTCAGATATTGTAACCATTTTGCTTAAAGTTCATTTTTTGATATCAATTTTCAAATATATGAAAAAAAGAAAAAAAAAAGAAGCTATCTGGGACCAGAATATAAGCTATAAGCTAAATTAATTCTCAAAAACTTCAAACAATCAAAAACCAAAACAAAATTTCCATCCATAAAGTTTTAATCAATCATTCTCACTGAAATGCATAAAAAAAGTCCCAAAGCTTTCATGTCTTTATTCTTTGCTGATTGCGAAATGCAATCAACTTCAGGGTGTTTAACTGAGATTTTGCCCGATTAACAAGAAAAAGAAATACAAGTGCAATTAAGTTTGTAGTTACTTACTTGACATGTGGAGTACATACTAATAACAGATTTGTTCTCAGAAAGTCCCAGTTTGCCTGCCTGCTCTGTAGCCAGGCCAAAGGTCGACAGGAAATTTTGCCTCATTACCAATTCCGGAGCATTGTCATCAGCAACTTAATAAACAAACAAACATCATCATCATACACAAGAAGCAGAACAATTTACCACATCATCAATTGGCTTTATGCCAAATTAAGCTCAGCTTAATAATGAACGAGATGGATAATTTTAGGCTAGATATTTTTTTCTTTTTACATTAATAACCTGACAATAAATTAGGTATAAATCTGTATATGCTGAACAACAATTAGCCTAAAAATAAAAAAAATGAATAACAAGAGTTTTGAAAACCAAACTGGTCATGATGATCTCATTTTAATACTAAAATAAAAAAAAAAAAAAAAAAAAAAAAAAAAAAAATGCATAAAATTAGTTTGGTTTGTTTTATTTTATGGCATATCAACCTCAATGGGTTATCTAATGCTGACAAAATTTTTTATTGTTGGTAATATTTTTTTTTTCTTCAAAATCTATTGCTGGTAATAATTTTTTGCAAAAAAGTATTTCTGGTATTAAAACCTATTTTACACTTTCATAGTGTTTTACCCCAGTTTAGGGGTTAGCTATTTGCCCATAGCTGGGACCCTAACAGGTGCTACCACTCTGGGTCAGGGTGGACCTGGATACACCAGCAATTAAGAGGTGGTTTCACGCTCCTCAAAACCTCCTGATCGGAGGTCTTGCTGTCAGATGTAGTTTATTGACTCACCCAGGACATGGATGTAGTTTACTGTCATACCCAGGATATGCATAAAATTAGATAATGACAAAATATATCAGGTTGCAAAATACAAGAACTGGTCAAAAAAAAATTCTGGTAGATAGAAAAAAAAAAAAAAAAAAAAAAGCATTAATAATTTGAAGCTTGTTCAAATAGGAAGTTTTCATCAAATTAAAATAGTTTTTAATAAAACCAACTACTTCTGATTTTGTTTAAACTCTAAAAAGTTTGAAAAAGAATATTCAGAAATTGTACAATTCTTACTTTAACTTTCCTTTCTTTCAGTGAATATTCTGTGATTGCAAATAGAATAAAAAATGTTATATGAATGTTGAGCGTCAGCCATATTCCTTACAAATCAACATCCAAATTATCATATACAATGCACATGTAACATTTTATTTGCCAATTATACATCAATTATGAATGGCAAGCTTAAAAGTAGAAATGAATTGTTAGGTAGTCAAACTCTATTCAGAAAATAATGTTCTTTTTCAATTTCTTTTATTAAAATCTATATTTCTTTTTCTCTTTCAATTAAAAACATTAAATAACATATAGAGGTTGATATGTCACTAAATAAAAGCAACCAACATTCAATTAAAAAACAACAAAAAAACATTCACCTTTTAAAACTGGGACTCCATCTCTGTCTGTTATGATGATGGCACTGAGACCGCTCACTCTGAAAGACCCACATAATAAATGGTTTTAATAAGACTAATAAAAACAAGAATAGAATGCAATAGGAACTAATCATTAAACTAGATATTTGACCATACTCTAAAAAGACATATAGGCCTACCTATTACTTGTATGATGGTTTTCATTGACAATCATAGTAATTAATCTAAGTCATTTTACTATTTAAGAGATCATGTATGTTTTTATTTTTTTCAGCCTATAACACACTTTAAAATAACCTCATTATTTTAATGTCTGTAAAGTTATACACACAAGTGAGGGAACATCCATGGTTGCTGAAGAATGAATTCTTGCAGAGTGTGTTATTTGTGTAAAGAAATCAATTTCATTGCAGATAAATTTTATTTTCTATAATTGACTTCTGCTAATCAGGATTTTGATTTGTACTTTCTGTACAAGAAAATGGACAACAGTTGAACTAAACCCTTTATCAAGCTCTCTTAACAGATCCCTGATGCTTTGCACACTAATTCAAAACATTTTAATTTCATTGCAACTTCAGGATTCCATTTAATTACAAGTAATCCTTTGATATCTCCTGCAAAATATATTAATATTCTTGACTTACACTAAAAAATTAGATTTTTTTCTTCTAGCAACAGCACAAAAGAATCAATCATTATTTATATTTTACTTGTTGAGGTGGTACAGATGATCCATCGGGTGTTACACACATACGCGCTCCAAAAGTAATGACTTCTTAGTTCCACAATAACAGCATTGGATATAGCAAGTTTGCAGCTACAAAACACTACTTTTTAGTCAGCAGCAATGAACAAAGGTCTGCACGATGTGCTTGTACCAGTAGAGATGACCCCCTTTTTTTAAACAAACTTCTTTTGGCACTGCTGAAATGCATAACCTACCATCTGTGCTTAGATCTACTGTTCAGTCTCTGCAAATACTAATCTACTTCATATATACTTTCATGTGAGATGCTATTTTTGGCAGACTGCTGCTAGTTGTAATAAGAAATAATGAGAGATTATTTGTGAGAAAGTTCAACCTTTGTTATCATACCACCAACTTTCATCTCTGATATTATGGACTAACAAAGTAGAAGGCCTTACTTTTGGAGCAATACTCATATTGTATATAGAGATATAAACTGATCATTATTTCCCTTGTGATCAAGTTTTTTTTAATATTTTCTTTTACTTAAAAATTTGTTTTATGACAAATGTTCTTTTTGCTCGTTTTCTAATTGACTTCAAAATGAAAGATGTGACTAAATATACCACTTATTTCAGCTATGAACAGGATTAATTTCTTTTTAATCATTTCACCCCAAGCAAGGCAGCAAAGCCACTAGAGATTACTGAGTGTTAGAAAATGTGAGAAAAACTACTATTAAGGAGAGAGAACAATAAAAAAATAAGAATTATGACAGAAAATAACGATTGACATTGCATTTAAATTTTTGAAGATCAAAGTTGACTGGAAAGCAAGAACCAGGAAGAGAGTTCCACAAGCAAGAACTTATGATTACGTCTAGTCATTTCAACAGTATATTGAGGAGATCTTGCCGCCAATCTAGTATAGTGCTTAAATTCATAAAGTCATCAGAACAATTACCATGAAAGTATTTATAGAAAAACACAGGGAAATGACATTATGATGGTGGGAAAGGGACTGAAGCCGAGAGGCCAAGTCAGGACCAATAACATTGCAGATTCTTCTTTGGATTTTATTCCATTAGGTTTTCTTTTTCAGAAACAAAATTTATAAAGATCATAAGAATAAGAAGCCGAGTGAGAATTTATAGACTGTTTATTACCATTAGTAGTTTCCCTAGTTTTCATATTAAAGAAAAAAATGTCACTTACGAATTTTTCAACTGCATTAAATATCTCTTGAGTTCCTGAAAGAAAATTAAAAATATTTATATTCTTTTAGCAGAGAAAAGTTATAAGTAATGATCATGATTTAAATTAATGTAAAAACTGAAGCTAAAGAAAGCAAACATCCTAATCAGAAGAATCAAGTTTGCACAAGACAGTTTTGAATAAAAGGGGATATTCTGATCCCTTGACATCTCTAAGAATGATCTGTCAATAATAAATCAGAATCATGATGTAGATTGTTTATCTTAGACATTCAACCGATGAGTAAGTGCTGTAGATTCAATCAATATGCAATAATTTTAGTTTGTTGTGTAATCTTTCAAAGAAATAAACACATTGTAGTTAAATTTACTTTTTGAGCCTATAATCATTTTAATACTGAGAGGTAAGTTATGTTATATATAAAGAGTTAAAAATGCGTTCTTTTTAATACCCTTCCGAAATTATATATATATATATATATATATATATATATATATATATATATATATATATATATATACACACAACTTATATAATAAAATTAATTTGAAAGTAGTAAATCGGGTACTTAAGCTTTGCCACTTATGACTCCTGAGACTGTTCATAAAAAACTGGTAAAAAATCTATTGTATATATTGATCAATTACACTGTGGTATCACAATTTTTCATATTCATTTATGGTATCATTTTCATTTTTTCAGCAAGGTTCAAAGCATGACATCAAGTACTTTGCCTGCCAACAGTATTTTGCTGTTTTATTTAATAGATTTTCTGATCTTTAAACAAATATTATTTCTAATATTTCACTTGTTCAGGTGGTACAAATGGTACATATATCTTTTAGGCATGTCTGATTAAATAAATTACAGACATTATGTCTGCTAATTTTTTAACAAAATCCATTCATACTCATGAAAAACCTTCAGTGTATTGGTGCTAAAGGATGAGAGAAATGTGCAATAGCTGTTTAAATTTCTTCTATTTTCATTTCCCAAGTACTTTCAACCTTCTTCCAAGATCATCTTCAGGGATGCAAGTAGTACAAAACTATATGTTGTTCATTAGTACAAGTATTTATACAAAGTTGTGTGTTGTTATCCATTATGAAATTTTTTTCATGTTATAATGTCATGGTCATAAAGAAAAATAGACGTGTGCATACACACACACGTGTATTATACACACACAATCGTACATATACATATACACACACAAAATCCCCACTTCTGAACTGTAGGTTCAGCTAGGGAACATCTTTTCTAGTTTTTTCTTTCTAGAAATAAAAAAAAAAAAAAATATGATGAAAATACGTATCATTTTATTCCAATTTCACTTTTAACATCAAAAAATTTTAAATTCACAATATATACACACACACTCTCTTACATATATATGAGAGAAAGAGAGATCTATTGAAATGGTACTTTTCAGAATATGCATACATTTGGATAATATGTGAAACAAAATCATGTTCAAATGACATTGGCTGAAAAACACTATAAACATTTTTAGCAACAAGTAAATGCATTGTGAGTTATGATTCCCTAACATTATTCACTGAGAATTATAACAGTTCTGACAGCAATCAGACAAGTTGTTCAGGATCCATAATGAATGAGCTTTACAAAATTTGTAAAGCTCATATTGAAATAACAATTTTAATAAGTAGTTTTAAAATTTTAATTTCTTCTGAAAATTTTTTTCTTTAATATTTTGACCAAAATAAAATTACTGAAATGAAATTTTTTTTTTTTACTTTTAGAAACATAAACCTACAGTGAATTATTAATTGATTTTTTTACGGCTTATCAACAGTATTTTTTAAGCTGAAACATAAATCTACCACAGTGATAATTCTGAAACATGTTGGGAGAGGGGGGGGCACTTTTTTATATTCCTGTAATTCAATCACGTGATTATTTGTTAGCAATCGCTTTCACTCTTAAAAAAAAAAAAAAAAAAAAAAAGAAAAAACAAATTGTAATTTCTCCCTTGGTTCATAACTTTTAAATTTTTTTATTGAGATACTTTCTGAGGAAACATTTCAAAATATTAAAGAGAATATTTATTTTCATCCATAAATACAACCAACCGAAAAATTAAAAAATGCTAATAAAACTTATAAATAAAAAAAAAAAGTGGAGAAATAATCACATGTCAAGTTCATGTTTTGAACTTTTTATTTTTTATCATGGACTTAAAAAAATACAAAGAGTGTTAAATAAATTCCCCGATATAAGGTTGAATTTGAGCAAATATTATTTTTCTAATTTTTAGGGGGGCGTGGGGAATATATGTATCTTTTTTTTAAAGTCCATTTTCATCGTTCTCACAGCTTCATTTTTAAAAACATTATGTCCACACGATTAGAGAGAAAAAGACATTTTAGATCACCAAATAATTAGAACAAACGTAAACATAAATAATAATAGAAAGAAAAGGTAAAAATAAAACGGGAAACCGAAAAAGGACTTCTGTTGATACAGACTGATTGACAAGCATTTTAATGTTTTTAACGATTTTGGGGAGTCGTAAGGCCAAAAAGACTGAACACTTTTCTTTTCAGTTTTCATTAACATAAACAAACCGTTTTAAGGCGAACACAAAATTTTAAAGTTTCCTTACTTTCACTAGGCGAACATAATATTTTATTAATCGACACCGTAAAAAAGAAGAGTAATCTTTAGATAATATTTTTATTCAAAGATTCATAAAAAGAGGGGACGAAAGAATAGTCATGTTCGCCACATATGTGTTGACTGTTGACAAGAAGAAATATGTTTGGTGAGAAATGATTTATCGACGAGGTCAAAGTCAGATCGATATTAACACCAAAAAACAAAACAAAAAAAAACACCAAGACTTTTTCTTCTTATTGATTCAACCAAGTGTTACTTTTTCAATATGTTTTTAGAGAGATTTTTATTTTTGCCAAAAGGAAAATAAAGAACTAAAAAACTAAATGATTGAACAGCACTATTTTCTCCTACGTAACTTGAAACAATTACTTATTGTTTAAGTCAAACTTGAAACGATTACCTATCATTTAAGTCAGCAATAGAAATAAAATTATGACGGCCTCTTTAAAAAAAATATATATCGTTATTATTTCTTTTCATTTTTAAACAAATCTGTTTCCGTGTTTACCTACCTCGGCCATATTATTCTGTCGTCTCGTTTGGGCGAGAGTGTGGAAGAAGGGAAGCGTCCAAAATCTCGCGTGATACGACGAGATTTCCTCTATCTACTCCTCTTTCTAAGGAAAGGGGCAGATAACTGTGCCACATGGAAGGAAGAGGGGGGAAAGAAAAAGTTTTTGATTTTATTTTTTGATTTTTACAATCTCGCTGAGTCACGCGAGATTCTCAGGTACGAAGGGAGATAATCCAGTGCGAGAAATATTAGCACCGTCGCGCGGGAGCCGAGATACACGAATGCGTTGTTGCAACTCGCCGACTCCTTCTTAATATTATAATTTTAAGAAGAAGAAAAAATAAAGAAAGAAAGCAGAAAGGATTTTCGCTAGCAACAGGATCGGTTGTTGCGTAAGTGTATACACACATCTTCTTGCTGATATTACAATTGGGACATTTATTTTCAAGAGTAAGTGTGTATCTTCCTTGTAGTAGTCAGCCATCACAACGACCGGGATACTTGTTTCTTTTTAACACTCACTCATCCTAAACACTTAAGAACTCAGTTTATATTACAGGTTGACATTACTCAATCTAGAATACCAGTGTACAATTTTAGTGAGTATTTACTGCTATAACTTATTTTTATTGGTCTCATAAGCTTTAAAAAAATTAACCGACGCACCCTCTTGTCTTCTTTCTCTTCTTATATCTTGTATTCATTTTTCACTTATGGCTGTTACCGGAAAGTCGGGGAAGAACGAAGGGAGAAAGCCGAATCGCTACCGACCTTTTCCTAAACGTGGGGGGATGCAGCAGCAACCCCCAATGCCATTTCTACCACCTCCACCGTGGCAGGTCCGGCAACCGAAATCCTCTGATGACCGGCATGTTATGGCCAAACACGCCAGTCTATACCCCGCCAATTTACCGGCATTTCAGAAAATGGTGTCGGCTTGCGAGAAAGCACTCAAGCTTGTGTCCGATCAGCTTTCTTGTAATTCGTCTTCGTCGCCTCCAGCCGACGAGGACAGTCATAGGGACGAAGAAGAAGGACAGACTACATCCACGGGAGAAAAGTCTGGTGACAATACTTCGGAAAAAGAAGCGTCAGGAACGGGTACGACAAATAAGGATTCTAGTAATAATCAGAAGGACCAACACAGACAAGATAACGTCTACCGATCGTTAAAAGGTGTCCAAAGGGTCGGTGTATTCGGCCACGGACTGTTGTTACAGGAAGACACAACTGTCGATCTTGTAGCTTTGTCTGCGGAAAAACCAACAGAAAGTTTGCTTCAGCAAATTTACGAGTGCTTCCCTACCCACCTGTCGGCCGTCACTGACGATAAATACGAATTAAAGCTGCAAATGGAGTCGGCAGCGATATTTGTCACACGCGAAAAAGAACCTAATATTTCATGTAGAATCACTTTGACCTCTCCTCAGATGAGGGATAACCCTGAGGGATCTGGGGACCAGGACGAACCACTCGAGGTAGGAAGTGACAACAATGGTGACCACAAAAATACATCGGGCCCTAACGGTGGTGAAAAAGATGTTGAAAACGCACAAGACGAAAATGCCAAGAAAACTCAGGATGAAAAATCTAATGATGATCACACCCAAAATACAGACTCTTGTGACCCTCCAGATGTCCTGAATAAAGAAATCTGTTTGGAAGCCTTAGCTCAACTCAGACGAGCAAAATGGTTTCAAGCCCGGGCTAGGGGGTTGCCAAATTGTGTGGTCGTGCTTCGTATACTTCGTGATCTTACCAAAAGGGTTCCCCAATGGGCGAATCTGAATCTTTGGGCTATGGAATTGTTGGTACAGAAATGTATTGGCAGCGTACGGGTTGCTTTGGGACCTGGAAATGCACTTCGTCGTGTATTTGAGTGTCTTTCTGTTGGTATAATCCTGCCATCGGGACATGGACTATACGATCCTTGTGAGAGGGAACCAACTGACCCTTTGACAAACTTGAGTGCTCAGGATCGTGAAAACATCACCGCCTCTGCCCAACACATGCTTAGGTTGATGGCTTTTAGGAGAATTCGCCAAGTGCTTGACATGGAACCGCTGCCCACACCAAGAAGGAAATTTAAACAGAGAAAGCGAAAGAGGGCAGGCGAGGGACTGGATACGTCCGAAGCAAATGCAAGTGAAAAGAAAGACAAGAAAGAAGATGGGCAAGGCGAGGAGGAAGCTGTTGTTGTTGACGACGACGATGAAGTTGAAGAATTACTAGAAGAGGAAGATGAAGAAGACTGTGTAGTGGAAACCACTGATGCCTAGAAACAAGAGACCGACAGGGATTTAACACATGATTGGAAATATAGTTTTTTTTTCTTTCTTTCATTCGGTTTTAACACCTTGAAATTTTCTGTAGTACAGATCAAATTATAAAATAATTTGTTATGCTTTAAATGTTTCATCGGAAAATTCACTTGTCTTCATTTGTCTGTAAAACCCATCACATCCATTTGTATCCAAAAAGTTTTTGTTTTTTTTTTTCTATAGAATTATCTCTTTAAAACTACTCCATTTCAAAATACTGTGCTCCAACCGTAGCCTTCAATTTGGAAGATATTTTCTTCTTAAAGACCAAAAAGTTCTTTGTAACTGATGGGTGCAGCAAAACATGAAAAAAAAAGTTTAGAACTCCCAATTGCCTAAATTAAGGAAGAAAGAAAAACAAATCAATTAACCTTACACATTTTACCTCATAAACGCAAAAACAATTTTTTTATAATTTTTACTATAAAAATGTACTTGTAATTATTTTTAATAAAATGAATCTTTAAAAGTAAAAAAAAGTTTATCGTTTAGCTAGATTTTCAAATTCATTTTGTTTAATTTCAAATAAATTTATTAAATTAAAGATAAACTATTTCTTTTCTTTTTCTTTTCCTTTCTTATAGGAAATTTCTTTTCCAATAACTTCCTTAGAATTTGATATTTACATTCACTTGTTTTAACCCTGGAATATGTTGTATCAAGCCTATTAAATGGACACAATGTGTGTATAATAACCTGCATTTTATTTAGTAAAATTGAAATGTATTTCATTTTATATAATTATTTTCCTCTTATTCAAAGTAACATTTTTTTTTTAATTCAGATTTGTAAAGAAAATTGAAGTTTACAAATTTTTCACTATTTCCAGATTTTTAGTTTAAAAATATTTAACAAAAAACAAGTCTATTTTTTCCCTTTCTGTCTATATCTTCATAAAAATATAACTTTTGGCTACTAATTGTACATTTCTGTGTCCTGTCTTTAAAAAAATATACATGTATAGACTTTATCTTGCTAGGATTAATAATATTTACAAAAATCTTCCTTGTGCAAAAGACACTTGTATATTCACTTGTGGCAAGTTTTTAGGTTTAAAGTGCCCCCAACATGATCAATAATAAAAAGAAAATATTGTACTTATTTCTTTACATTCTACCAGAAAAACCTTAAATTTTATTGTTGCTATATAAAGTTATTGAACTTGTTTATCATTTGAAAATTAAATTTTAAAGACCAGACAAAAAACCTGGAAAATATGTGCATTGGTGCACACAAGACACAGATGCCTATATAGTTTTTTGTAATCCGTAAACTTATTGATATTTTGTTGTAGATGTCTTATACTGCACAATTACATTGATTATGTTGGGATGACTTTTGAAAAACCTGCTTCTCTATTGAGATGTGTGTGTGTTTTTTTTTTTTTTTTTGTTTTTTTTTTCCTCAATAAGCTTCAGGGTAAAATTATAACTTAAAAAAAAAATTAACCAAAACAAAATCTGCAGCAAATGTTTTTTCTTCTGACCCATGATGCCCTTGTCCCTAACCTGAAATTTCAACTGCTGCTTTGCCATTTTCAAAGACTTTTTTTCAGTCTGCCTTCCTTCAAAAACATAAATACACCTGCAGTTATTTAATTTTTTTTGTTACACCTGATAATTTTCACTTTCATATCACTTTGTCTTTTCTTTTTTTCTTTTCTTTCCAAACTTTACTGTTTTGGGGAGAGGGTCCTTTGCTGCCAGATGTCAATGAATGCTATATCTTTTTAACATCTTGTTTGATTGAATGACACCAAAAAGAAAAACAATATTTCTTTAGAGAAAAAAATTATTTATGGGTGACTTGCAAAACAACTAATATTTTTTTCTTTGTGTAGCAGCTGCCTGTGTAAATCAAATTTTCAGTATAGGTTTTTTCATATTTTTCTCTTATTTTCTAACATTTCTTCTTAATTACTATTCATATTGAAGTAAATTGGAAAGACAAATAGCTGATATTTATTGCAATAACATTAATTAATAATTACAAAAAGTAAATTAATGATTTTATTTTTATTTTTATTTTTTTTTTGAATATTTTTCAAGTCCAAAAGTAAAACTTATAGAATGAAAATTATTAGAATTAGTGGAATCATTATCTCAGGTTTTGTGTGGATTTTAATCTTTCAAATTATATAAGTTTTGTTAATATATACTGTTGAATTTTATTAACAAATGATGTGTCCCAAATTTAAACTTCCTGTGTTGTCATGGTTACAACTGGGCTTGATCTGACAGGGAAAGATTTTAAGTGAATTCCCTTTGAACTTTTGAACATGTACAACCAAAACTTCAATTTCTTTTTTTAATGTTAGTATTTCTAGCATTTAGATTTTTATGATAAAAGTGTGATCCTTAGGCAGGGAGAAAGTAACTTTTGGAGGTTTGTTTTACTGTTCAATATTATTCCATTAAAAATAATTATTGTAATTTATTTAGCATTGTAAACTACACAATCCAAAAACCGATAAAAAGCTAACTTATTAAACATACATAACCATCTTATTTGTTTACTATTTTTCTGCTTTTTTTAATTTTACATAATAGTTTTATTTTCTTCTTATTAGTTTTACTATATCTTATTGTTGTTTCTTATCGCAATATTAATAATAAACCTTTTGACTAAATAGTAAAACTGGAAATAAAGAAGTGACTTCTATTGAATCTAGAACTCACGATACAACATAAGACCTTTTCATGGACATGTCTTGCCTTAACTACTATAAAAATTTAGTAATTAGGTACAGTACAAATTTGTAGTCATTTTAGCATCTTTTCATCTCAGCAAAATCAGGTTTTAAAGTTGATGATAGTAAAAAGCTACTTGAACTGTATAATCATACTAAAAATGTTATAAAATGGTGAAGTTATACAATAGGTACTCTTTAATCTTTTTCTTTTTTTTCTTTTAATATTACTATAAACTAAGCACTCCAGGTTACTAATATAAAAAATAATTTTTATTAAATCTTATAAAAGTTAACAGGAGGTCCAGTTTGCTATATAAATTTATTATAGTTTGATTCCCCCTCGCCCGGAAATCCAAAATAAATCTGTTCATACCATGTCATTTAAAATGTAAAACAATTTTGAAATTTGTAATCTGTAGTGTTCAATTGATAGATGAAAAAAATTTCAGATTACAAATCTCCAGTCATTTTTAAATTATTTGTTTTTTACATTTTAAGAAAACATGATATGAGTATATTTGTTTTGGCTTCCATGGTTGGAAGGTGGGGAGGTCAATTTACAAAGAATTTAGTAAACTGTCCCCCCTTCCCCTTAACTTTTCTAAAATTTAATAATTTTGATATATATTCATGAACGGGGGGGGGGCTTAGTAATATGACAAAAGATTTTGATAAAATGATTTCTGATGGCAATGTCTATTGTGCAAATCCACCTATAAAAAGTTATCTTGCTTGCAGTTTGCTTTTAAGGGCCTTTCAGAAACTGTTGAAAGAAATTCATTTTCTTGTCAGGTCACCCAGTAATATTCATCTAGGAAGAAAGACACTTTGGTCTTTTGTGTTACCCATTTGTTATGATTGTTATATTTTATTGATCTAAATATCTCTCACCCCACCCACTTAAACTAAACTTTGATCAAATCTGGAAATAATAAACTATCCGTCGTACCAGGGATTAAAACAAAATAATTGATAATAAATTAAGATCTTTGTTTGAATTGTGATATTTTACAACTCTAACAGCCTTAATCTTTCTTTTTCTTTTCTTTTTTTAATCTAGAATACCATTTTTTTTTTTAGCTTTGACCTGATTATATTAAAATAAAAACCAAACATATTTTTATGATTATTAAAGTTACTTAGTTTATTATGAAATTGCTGCTATCCATACTGTTTATATTATTTTTATAATAATTATACTGAATAGGTTATGCATCAAGGGACATTATGTAATGCTATGAACTAAATGAAATTACTTTTTGTAAACAACCTTATAGAAACTGTCAAAAAAATTAAGAAAAGTTCATTTCTTAATTTGTCTTTATTGTTGTTTACAAAATAAGACAAAGAAAATCATGGATAATTTCATTTAATATATCAATGTAAATATATGTTGCTATCTACTTGTGTATTACTTTTGATTAATATGATTATAAATATAATTTTACTGTCTTAAAAGAAGAGGTTCCTTCTTTTCAAAAATCTTGTATCTTTGATTCAAAATATTTTTTTTAATCTTTATAGTTACTTTTTTATCAGTTGCAGTAGGTCATTGTAATATTGATAAAATCCAAAGGATGCATCAGTAAAAAATGTAGTATTTTTATTGGTTGTTTTTACTAAATAATTTGTTGAATAATGAAGAATATGCTTCATTTTATAGTTGCTGATCATGTTAAGTTGGTATCCTCTTAAACAGTTCAGATAATTGGTGCATCACTGGAAGTAACCTGAAGATTTGTCTTTCATAAACTTGCATCCAGAACTCAGGAATGTGCCACTCCTCTCTTTCTCTTGTTGATTTAACTTAACACAATTTTTTTCAAATTGTCATTTACTTAGGACAAAATAGTAAAATATGATTTAACAGTTTTCAAATTCTTTCTGTTTTTAACAATCAAATTATCAAGCATTTTATGTGATCAGCATTACACTTTGATATGTGTAAAGGGGCAGGTTATTGCACACATGGTTAGGATTGTCTTAGATGTGCCTGTATAACAATTCCTATAAAATAATCTTAAAGGTATAATGCATATCTACTTACAAACTCAGTAAATGCTTTATTGGGAACAATCTTGTTTTATTATATATAGATTCAATCCCTAAGTGGTAAAATAATTTACCAATTTGAACATGCATGTAACCTATAGACTTTGTTGTCTTGTGTTTTTATCCTTTGTATAAATTCTATAAAATTACAATTTCTTTGCATGTAATTATGCTAACCTATCAAATACCTTATTATACATGCACATGCATAATGTTTAGTTTAATTATATTGGTATGTTCTAAAAGTTAAGCCGCCCATAAGAATTGGACCCTCAAACCAGTAGTTTATTCAGATTTAGATTTAATTGAATATTTATCTTTGTAAAAAACAATTTTTTTTTTTTTTTTTTTTTTTTGTTGCTCACAATATTCCCTGAAAGTTCTGATGTGTGAGCATTTGTTTTTTTAACTGGATATATATATTTTTAGAGATTAGGAAATGTTTGCTTTGCTTCCTTATCAAAAACCCCCACCCACCCACTGGGCACCTATATTTTTTTCTTTATTTTTAAATATTTTTTGCTACCTTGTATATCAAGGTGCTATTTTAATGAGTGTTTCTGTGAAGCTATTATTTTGAACATTGACTGGAAATCTTAAGAGTGTTTATTTTGAGCCCCCCTCTCTCTCTCTCTCTCTCTCTCTCTCTCTCTCTCTCTCTCTCTCTCTCTCTCTCTCTTGATCAATCTGCCATGTTTGGCCAGTACATTGTGTAATTGTCTTAAACACAATTGATACTTCATTTTGTGTGCGTGTTTGTGTATCCCCTCCCCATTCCACCTGTCATGGTCACTTTGGTGTGGCCAATATTCTGCACCGAGACATTCCCAGGGCCAAAATCTAAAGAAAAGAATTTTTTCCCACTTCTCCTTCCCTTATGGCCCAATTCCATCTTCAGCCTGGAGTATCATTCATTATTAGTGCCTCTCTGTAAAAAGAATAATAATATACAAAAACAAAAAAAAAAAATCATATATATATTGAAGTTTAGGGGGTGGCAGACTCAACATATCTGCAGCTGTCAGTCCCCTTATTTTTATCATTGACGGGTCTTAGAACAAAAACCAGTCATTTTTGTAATTTGCTTTGCCTCACATTCTGGACATACCTTTCAAAAAATTTTTTCATATTGATACGTCTTGATTCAAATGAAAAATTGTTAAAAAAAAATTGAATTTTACGTGACATTCATATCTATAACTTTGTAAAAAGCATCGCGAAAGTTCGTACTTAAATATAACCACTTGTAGTAATAGAGTTATAAGATCTAGCACCTATCATGTTTAATATTATTCTTATTTTAAAACTTTAAGAGATTTTACTATATATTCCATTCTTATTCTAAAAGATTCCATTTTTTATATTTCTTTCCTATGATGTTGAAAAGACTATTAATGTTGTAAAACCAAAAAAGTCATATCCATAATATGAGACAAATCCAAAAGTGACTGAAAAAAAAAAGAAAAAAAAAAGCTGTTTTTGTTTGTATAGAAATGAAGCAATAAGCCCAAAATGCATGCATAAAACAAAATCACCAAAATGTCTGACAAACAAGTTTGTAAAGTTGGGTGGGGTAAGTTTAAGTTGGCATCAACTATCAAATTTCAGTATTTCTGAGATGTTGACACTTTGTGAATTGTTTGACCTGATGACCTCAAAGATGAGGATATTAGTTCACACAAAATATTGCATCATTGTCAATTAATTTGATCAGTAATAACCAAAGAAAAACATCAATCCCTCATGTGGTGCCACACTGTGAAAAAGGCTATTTTATAAATTTTGACAAATGTCTTTAGTTCTTGACTCGTACAAACATATAAAATCTTCACAAAGACCAAAATTAATAGAAGATTTAAAGGAAATTTACAAAAAAAAAAACATTAAAAAAGTGATCACTTTGTAGCAGTTCACTTGTCATCAGTTTTGTTTATTGTTTTGTTGTTTGCCAACAATAACCATTATTGTCTCCAAAATTTAAAAATAAAAATTTTGCTACCTATTTCTATTTGGGCCTTTATTTTGTGGTTGATATAATACAAAAAAGTTGAATAAAAGTTCTCAAAAATACCTTTTACAGTATAGCATCATCTTAAGGGTGATAAAGAAAAATTGTATTGTGAACTCAGGTCGCCTTTTTCTTTCATTTTTTTTTTTTTTTTTTTTAAATAAAAAAAAGTAAACAAGCCTTGACAACTTGACCTGACATTCTTCCTTTCACCATTTGTACCCAGGTATTCCAAATTTTAATTAAAACAAATAAATTGGCCTTTCAATACCATATAAGATCTTGGTCATAAAAAATATTCCAAGTTTTCAAAGAAACAAATGAATGGGATCAGTTCAGATTTCACTAGTAGTCTATATTCTGAATATATTAAAATATTGTGTTTAATTTGCACCTTAAAGTGCTTTTTGAGTACAATGGATTTAGTGTTATTCTTTTCTCTCTCTCTTTCTTTTTCTTTTTTTTTTTTTTTTTTTTTTTTTTTTTTTTTTAGCTCATTTATTCATGCTAACTCATGTATAATGGCCCTTTTTTTAAATTCATTTTACATACCTAGTTTCAAAATATACCTATATACTGTTATCATGAGTGGCTTTTTTATTCTAACTTGAGTGATTGGGGTTCAATCCTAGGAAAAGTTGTGTACACTTTGGTCAAAGCTTTCACAAGCTTTGCATGTCCCCTATTATGTGTTTGTAAACCAGTCTGATCATTAATTTTTCTACTGACAGTGAATGCTGTGGCCTGTTTGGTAAAAAATTTGATACTATTACTACGTAATTTGGCTCAGGCGATTAGACTTTAAACAAGACTGTTACACCCCATGGCTATTGTATTTTGTAAACTTTTATACTTGTAAAAGCTCCTGTGTAAATATATAAAAAAAAAAAGTAATGGAGGGATGCTTTGGCCTGTTTGATAACAATATTTATCTAACTAGTTGTGCTAGTATAACTTGATTGACTTTAAGCCTGTGGGTCTGCATCTATGCCTTGTAAAGTCTTCCACACACTGTCTACAGTGTATTTGTATTCCTGTAAAATCCCCGAAAACTCAAGATAAATCCCTACTACTAAATGATTCAGGAATGAATAAAATGCTGACTCAAATTTTGAGAAAAGAGTGGCTGTTGAGATCATAAGTTTTGCCTGCCATATCAGCTGCAATCATATACTTGTAAAATCTCTGATAATGATATAACTTGTTACTATCAGGTGCTTAGAATTACTCCTGAAAATAAAATGTTTGTGTGATTGGACCAGGTTCATTGCTAGGAATATAACACAAGTTAAGCTTTTCAGACAGTCTTTCATCTTTACTGAAATCTGTTTTCCTGTGCCCTTATTACACCCACAAAACATACCAGCATAAATATTACAACCATTGCTTAATTTATAGTCTAGCAGCAATTGTCTTTATAGACATTGGGTTAGGCTTTTGCCTCCTAGCAATCAAGTTATACCTATATTTGAAATTTAAAAAAAAAAAAGAAACAAATCAGGTGATGTAGATATAAAATAGTTCTAAAGCAATTTTTCAAACCTTACAGTGTCAGTTCATTTTATTACTTGTAATTAAAATATATGAAATATATACTGATATAAATATACAGCTATAATTATTTAATTATTCTCTGCCTAGAAGTGATCTTCTAGACTTTGGGCAAATATTTCAAATTTTCACAATTTTCCAAATGGAATGAATATATATTACAATTACTATTTAATTATTAAATTACTGTTTTGGATTGGTCAATATGTGCATGTAAAATACCCAATGGTAAAAATATATATGTCCAAATCTAGGGCAAAGTTTTCTTAATCCCAGCCCTCTGCAGTCAGTACGTTTGTGTACATGTAAAATCCATGATGGTATAATTACCTATATTCTATTGCCATATTCAATAAATGTTGGTATTTTGGTATTCAGTGTGTTAGCCAAAAAGTATGCCACAAAATTTTTTTTTTAATTTCCTGGAAATGCCACATGTAGCTTATTGCTTCATTTTAATTTTGATTTTTTCCTGCCCTTCTATATTTTTTAATTATTTTTTTTTTTCTTTTGTTCTCATTGCTGTGTTTCTTTACAGCTACTGTCATAGCTGCCCTTTTTTCAAACCTATCAACTTTGGCTTCAACAGCAAAATCTTTTTTTTCCTCTTTTTCCAAATGGAAAATTTTCATGTAAGCAAGTGAAGTTTAAATTCATTAAAGTTTATGCATCTTGTTGCACAATTCCAATGCATCTTATTTTATTTTTTAACATTTTTTAAAATTAATTTCTTTGAACTCCTCCATATGTTGTATATTTGTATGCATAAAAATGACTTCCATCATTTGGCCATTTTTGGGATGAGGTAACTTTTGCTATTTTCAGATTGACATTCTCATCTTAATTTGATCAATATAGACAAAAACAGAAGGTACTGTTTTGTTAGTCTCTTCACTCATAAATACTATTCTTTTAACAGACTCTATTTGAGGAATCTTGAAAAAACTTTTTTTTTTTAAGTGGCTTTGACTACTACACAATATTGATTATCATCTTGTAATTGGAACCAAATACAGAACATCCTACAAAAAGTACCCACACAGACTCTCACGAGAGACTGTTTTTGATTATACACACACACACATAGATATAATGGATATAAAAGTAAGAGACAATTTTTGTATCATTATGCTGTAATTATTGACTCCACTTCAACTGTTGATTACCTGCCATTGCTTGGATTAAAATAGCTTCAAAGATTATCACCAACTCTTGTTGCTTCGTTTTTATTTTTCATCTGCATTTTATGTAAATTGAAAAAGAGAATAATGGCTCTCTTCTTTTGTCTTATTTTAATGCAATGCAAAATCATCTTTTTTGGCTTTTTGTTCTTTTATAAATCAGAGAGGGAAGACATGTTCTTTCAGGTTCAGTTTAGCACAATGTTTAAACTCCGATTTGAACATTTTCCAGTATTTGAAATAATAAAAAAAAATTAAAAAAAATGGTGAAATCATTAGTTTGAAAAATTTGATGCTAGTTTCTCAGAATTTTTGTTTTTAATATACAGTCATACAAAACAATGACAATTGTTTCAAAATTATTTTGTATTAAAGATTGGAATCAAGTAAAACAGTTATAATGGATGTGTTTGTTTAAATTTGTAAAATACCTACATTCGATAATTGTTTCAATTATTGATCTCCATTACACTATTTGTCACTATAATATTTCAGCCAATCCATTTTTCAGCCTTATTCAAAAGAAAAATATTTTTTCTTTTCTTTTTTACAGGAGGAAGTTGAGAAATAGGAAAGAAAATACGGCTAATATACCAATCAATTTTCAGCAACATGGACCAAACAAACAATATAATTCTCAGTAACTTATGTAAGATGGATAATTTCATATGCTACACTGAGAATAATATCTGTATGATTGGCATTGCTGAATTGAGCTCGTCAGTATATTAGCCAATATTGCTTTACTTGTTTTTTAACCTTCTCTATACTAATTGAACTCTTCTGATCTATTCTATAGTTGCATTTCTTAGATGTACAACCAAATTAAAGCTTGGTTATATAACAAAGAATGAATTCAGTAGTCCGAACAACTTTTGGAATGATAACTTTGCTCAAAATTATAGGCAGTATCTAAATAATATTTTTTTTTTTTTTTTTTTTTTCCTGAACATAAAATTAGCCAATGGAGGAAATGCTTTCAAATCCACCATTTAACATCTTGCTTTTTTCTTTTTTTTTTTTTTTTTTTAATCTTGTTTTGATGACAAGCAGCAATAAAGGTAAAAGTCAGTACCAGTGTTTTCCTGTGAAGATGTCTCAATAAGTATTACAATTTATTCTTCTCTTGGTGTGTTTTATAAGTTGTGTTTATTATTATTATTATGGTTTAACTGTTAACTAATGTTTCTTTCTTTCCACAAAAATGTTGAATCAGTCTTGCTGAATTGCTTTATTGCATTTGTAATATTCAGTGAATGAAATGTATACAAGATTTTATTGGTTTTAATGTAGATATCTTTAAAAATAGAATACCTGCATGCATATGAAGCTATTAACATACATATTTGTGTGTGTATGTATGTGTATGTGTATATATATATATATATATATATATATATATATATATATATATGAGACAGTATAAATGTAAGAATCAACACTGCATGGTGACTGTCAGTTTCATGCTTCAGTGCAGCTAAAAATCACATTGAGTTGATCTGGAACTGACAGTAACTAAGCAGTTTTGATTCCTCTGTCCATACTTGTAAACTCTACATTGAGTACTCTCTCTTTCCCTATAAATATAACAAATTTTAAACTATATATATATATATATATATATATATATATTAGTGTTTAGACAAGATATATTTTCAAATATGAATTGGAAAATCAGAAAAATTATTAGAAATGTTAAAGAAAATAAAAAAAATCAACAAGAAACTTTCATTAGTTTTTAATCAAATGTGCATATTTACATACACGTCTATATGCAAAGATGAGTGACTCGTGTTTAATGAATTAAAAGCTTTTAGTACTTATAGCAGAAAGAGACTAAAAATTAAAATTACTTCATACTGAATATCTAAGTGACTGAATTTATTCCTTTTAGATCAAATATAGTAAATTATTTTAGAATAAGTATTTTTTAATAATTCCCTTTCTTATTTCTTTTTATACCTTTCCCATTATTGGATACAATGGGCTAAAATGCTGTCTATTGGTTATCTGGGGATTCACGTCTTAGTGATATTTTCTAAGTATAATACTAACAAATATTTTATTATTAACCTCCAAGGGAAAAATTTTTGTTCACTTGAGAAATCTTTGTTTGAAGTCGGCATAATTGGTATGAATTTGAATGTATAATTTAACTAACCCTTTTATTTTTTCACTAACTTCTGAATAAGCTACTGTTATTTGACTAGATTCTCTGCATTCTAATATAAGAATATATTCTTTAAATTTTTTTTTTTTTTTTTTTTTTTAAATTGCAATTTAACCAAAAATGAAAAATGTGAAGCAACTATTTTTCAGTCACTAAATAAGCTTGTTAGTAATTTTAGGCAGATAATGATACCCTATTTAATTTTAAAATTGTTTATTAAATGAATTTAGTTCACAAGTTTTTCATATTACTACATTTATGTACATTTAAAATCCCCCAATATCAAAATTTAAAAAAATTGAAACTGATTTTCCTATTTAAAGGAATTTATTTATATTATCCAGACTATTGTCCTCATCTTTGTTGCCATAGTTATTACAACGTTGCGGCTGTTGTATGCCTCCTTCAGGTGGTTGGAAAGTCGAACTGAACCCTTTATTTCGCTCACTGGGGTAGACTGTTCTAGTTCCACGTACCATGTCTAATGGATGTCAGTTATCTCCTGCTTAGTTCCCTCTCCAAGTTCTCCACCGCCTTAACCAGGTATTGAACTCACATCTTTGGGTCCTGTCACTGGATCTAACTAATGCCTTTATCCACCCTGCTATGTGTCCTCAAGGACCTGGTTAAGACAGTGGAGAACTTGGAGAGGGAATTAAGGAGGAGATAACTCATAACTGACTTCCATTAGGAACTAGAACAATCTACCCCAGTGAGCAAAATAAAGGGTTTAGTTCAACATTCCAACCACCTGAAGAAGGCCAGAGTGTACAACAGCCGAAACATTGTAATAAATATGGCGACAAAGATGACAATAGTCCGAATAATGTACATAATACCTCATCTCGGAAATATAGACAGATATTAAAGGAATTTCATGTCTAGCTATCTGAGCCTTTTTACTTAATTAGTCCAGGTTCAAGATTGATAGTGACTGTTTCTAACATAGTTGTATCTTTCTTAATAGTTATCAAATAATTGAACTAGGTGCTACAAATATTATATCAGTATTCTATGTGGAGAGGATGTACCTACCTTGAAAATCAGCATTTGAACTCTTGGATCTGACCTGGCTTTGAAGAATTTAATTTGTGAACTATATTATTTACAAGATTATAAAAAATATGTGAACTATACTGATATATTTATTATTTACCATGTTAGAAAGGAATAACTATGAAAATAAAGTTTTTCTTCATAAAATTATATAAATGTCTGTAAATATAAAACAAATAACTGTAATTAGAAATTTAAAAAATGCATCTTCCAAATATTTCTCTTGCCACAAAAATTCATTAAAATAGGTTTAGCATATTTCTTCCTTTAAAGAAATTCTTTTAATTTTAGATTTTTTGGAGAAACCACAAACACTTAATATTTTGAATGTGTATTTCTCTATTCATTGGGTGAACAAAGTGTTCCTTATACATAACTAGCAGTAGAGCCTGGCGTTGCCCGGGGATATAACAGTAAGAGATAGATCAAGTATCTACCATCATAAAGCCTGAAAAATAAAATTGACAAAGATTATTGTTTAAGGTTGACGGACACACATGTCTTAGTTTGTTTTTTTGTTTGTTTTTTTTACGAATTGGTCAAACTCAAACAAAAACATTGTTTTCAATCGTTATGAGTCTCTACCGATTGAATAGAATTTTATTATTAACAATTGTCTTGTAAATGGAATTTTTAAAGCATTCTGAATGTAAAAATAAAGAAAAAAGTGTGCAAGACAATAAGAAACACTACATGCCAAAAAAAAAAGTGAAGTTTTGTTGAAATCGGTTGAAAAATGTAGGTAGCCTTTCTGTAATCTTTTAGTTTTACAATTTATGATTTTTACTTACTGAATACAGTAAAAAAAATTGCACATTTTGCTTATGGTGATTCATAATTAGAATTCTGATTTGAATATATTTTTCACTCGTTTCTAATACAAAAAATATTAACTTTATTTGGGTTTATTAATTATGATCTAACAAATCTTATTCATTTAGTAGCCTTTCTGTATTTCGGAGATACCAGTGACAGCCAGCCATCTGTAATTAGGAGTTACTGGTAAAATAATAATAAAAATTTAATTGTTTTAATTTCATGAGAATGATTCAATTTGGGATTTTGAAAATGTAATTGTGTTTTATGATGAATGTATAATAATAGTGAGCCTACCTCCCTGCCCTCCTGGTAAATTAAAACAAATTAACTTGAAGTAGTTATGGTTAATTTTAGTAAAGATAAATGTATAAATCCAGCTTCATATATTACAACTTATGATTTTTACTTATTGAATACAGTAAAAAAATTGGACACCATGTGTATTTAAAGTAGTTTCCGGTTATTATTTTTAGTTAGGACTTGTGTATGTTTAGATTTCATTATCTTTCCCTAAAGATAAAGAATTTATCCGATGTTTGTATTCGTACAATCAGTAGAGATCGTTAGATTATTGTTTAAAGTTGACGGACACACGTCTTAATTAGTTGGTTTTTTTTTTTTTTTTTTTTTAGGAATTGGTCAAACCCAAATTTTATTATAAATAATTGTCTTGTAAATGGAATTTTTAAAGCATTCTGAATGTAAAAATAAAGAAAAAAGTGTGCAAGACAATAAGAAACATTACCTGCCAAAAAAAAAAAAGTGAAGTTTTGTTTTATCGGCTGAAAAATATAGGAAATCCGATCCCATATTTAAAGGAACCCACACACACAAACAACCCAATGTGAGTTGTCCCCCTTCCATTTTCACGATGTCTCTTAATCGTGTTTTCAAATTGATTTTGTGCAAAAATAATTATATTTTTTCCATTTTTGGCGCTGTTAGAACCACCACAAAGTAATTTTATGTAGTCCTGTGAAGTTTTGTTGAAATTGGTTGAAAAATGTAGGAAATCCGATCCAATATATAAACGTTACACACACACACACACACACAGCGTTTTATAATAAGTAAGATAAGATCATAGAAAGTGTGTAATTTTTACTGGGTATTTCGGAGATACCAGTGACAGCCAGCCATCTGAAATTAGGAGTTACTGGTAAAATAATAATAAAAATTTAATTGTTTTAATTTTATGAGAATGATTCAATTTGGGATTTTGAAAATGTAATTGTCTGTTTTATGATGAATGTATAATAATAGTGAGCCTACCTCCCTGCCCTCCTGGTAAATTAAAACAAATTAACTTGAAGTAGTTATGGTTAATTTTAGTAAAGATAAATGTATAAATCCAGCTTCATATATTGTAGTTTTATTAAAATTTTAAAAATATCTTTTTAAAATATTACTGAGGAGCTATATGGTAAGATTGGTATCAAAAGAAAAATGTCCTTTTAGTACACTTTTCTTTTTGTACCTGGTCCTATGTTAAACTTTGCCCATAAGATTATTCTTTAGTATCAAGAAATCAGTCTTTTGCTATCATTATATACAGTTGTACATCTATTTAACATTGAGGATATTCATTATCATTCTATGTTTTGTGCTAAAGGGTTCAGTTAGAAATTTTCTGAAAGTTACCTGGGTTGACAAGCACCTGATGAAGGCTGGATGGCACAATGGTCAAAAGTTGTGACAACAACAAAGATGAGGACTACAGTCCATATGTAAATAATGATAGTGTCTCATCCCAGTAATTCAGACAGAAATTAAATAATGATATATTTTCTGTTATATAGCCATAGTTCCAGGCTACTGTAGATTTTAGTTTTTATAACATTTCTTTTTCTTTTGTTTTTACTGTTTCAAATTTTGTCTGTTCTTACTGCTTTCTTTCTAATTACAAGTTCTAGACAAACCTTGATTTACTAAATTCATAAATATTTCTTAAAACCTCCTCATCAGAGTTTTCTCTCAAATAAGAATGCAGAACCAGTTCCTGTCTTTTTAAATCAATAAGATAAAACTAAACAACAGAATTTGGGTTAAAATTGAAACTGTATCAGTGATGTTGTAATCAAATAAGATTATATAAGACTATCTCTTGAATGTTACATTCATCAGAAGAAGGATGGAGAATGGATCTGCTGAAACATGAAAAGTAAAGAGTCAGTGAGGATAGTAAGAATAATGATATCTAGCCTTAGATTAAAATCATTAACTTATCAATTGATCAGTTATTGCCTTCAGCTGGATTTGAACTATTATGCTCCTTTTTATTATCAGTATTTGTTTGGGGCAATTTAGCACTTTGTGTGTGTTTTCTTTTAAGTTTAATGACTACTTTTATGGTATATGTGTACCTTTTCAGGGAGATTTAGTGCTAAAAATAATCATTTGCCCTGTTCTATGCAGTTCTTGCCTTGCTGTTTCCAACATTGTTACTACTAAGCTTAGTATTGTCTCACTGCTGCCCTCAACCATGGCAAAGTGTAGCATCTTTTCGCATAATAAAATACTTATGAGTTTAAGATCAAATAAATTGCCCATTCACAGCTGCTCCTAATATTTTGCAGCAATATCACTATTAGCAATCAGGAAAATTATTAATAATTTTTTTCAATTTGTAAATTCTTTTTTAAATGAATTTCTAGGACAGTTTAATAAGTTTTTGATCCTTATTTTCTTTCTCATTTTTAATTTATTTGCATTTACTATTTGCCTAGATTTTGATTTTAAATTTAATAGCCAAAATCAATGAAAAAAAAAAACCTTTTCTGATAATTGAAAGTTAAATACATAAAAAAAAATAACATTTGTATTTATTTATTTATTTTTTTTTTTTTTTTGTAAGCACTGAATGCATGGAAATATAGGGAAGCAAATTTCTGTTTTATCATTGTTTATCTTTATTGCATTTAATCAAATGCCAAAGTTTGATATATGTTATCAAATACAACTTCTGCCCCACAATAGTCCTACATTTGTACATATTCCACAAACTAAATGTAGCAGCTATTATGGGACAGAAGTTGTAATACTTTTGCAGACAGATTCTTTTGTTTTCATTTTAAATTGAAGTTGTTAAGAAACATTAAATAAGAATTTGGCAGAGAATTACCAGAGTAATAATGATAATGGTCCTGATAAAATTAGCTGTTTCCACACAGGAAATACCAAACTGTGTTACTGTAAGTTGAAAGTTATATAATCTTTTTGTTAAAACAGTTTTCAGGAAATTAAATTTAATCAATTCCACTAAATATTATAGCTCTTTCTAATATTGATAGGAATTACCTTCCTAACCTTTTGCTTTTGGTAGTGTGGAAAGTTAATAGTTTGATTATATCAGTAAATAAAGAAATGTAACTTACTTTTTCACATTTTATTTCCGTGTTGTGCCAAGAGTAACTAGTCTGTTTGGAGAGAGAAAAAAAAACTATGAATACTTACCTACACACACACACACACACACTATAGTTGAAAAGTTTGAGTCCACTCCTGGTAATTTTTTAAATTGGCACAAAAAGTAGTTGTTTTGTACTTAAAAAAAGAGAAAATTATTATACATGGTTAAAAAAAAAAAGAAGTGAGACATGATTTTTTTTTTTTTATTAGAAATTTTATGTCAAAAAGAAATAAAGCATTTATGATTAAATTTTGCTCTCATCAAGATATCCTCCTTTAGCATTGGTTACTGCAGCACAAATTTTTGGCATTCATTGCAAAAGTTTCTCAAAGTATAAGTTTGATAATTGATTCTATTCTTTTTTTTTTCAATGACTCTAAGAACTATTTTTCATTTATTTTTTTTCTCACTCTTCTGTCAAGTTCATCCCATGCTAATTCTGGAGGTGGCTTTAAACTTGTGAACTGTGGTGTATATATATATATATAGTGTGTGTGTCAGGTAAATGGAAACAGATTATAAAGAAAAACAAAGATGATCAGAAAAAAAATTACATGTTTTCAAATTAGAAAAACAAAATATTACTCTATAAAACTGCCCTCAGCCTTGATACAGATTTGGAAAAAAAATTGCATTCCTGGATCAGTTGGTTCTCATGGCAGCCTTCAATAGATCTTGATATTGTGAATCTGCTGGTTATAGTTGTCTAAGAGGCCTCATGTTATGGGTGTCATGGTCATGAAAATTCTCAGTTACCCACTCCTGGGTCATCTGGGAGGGAGCAGAATCCACCCCCTTGATCCATGGCTTACCCATTATGTTTAGTACCTCTATGTAGGTAAAGACATTCCCCTCTGAGAAGTTGGTTGGCATCACATTTTTTTTTTCTTTTTTTAATCATTTCACTCCAAGCTAGGCAATAAAAATCACTAAAATGCATGGGGTCACTGAGTGTGAGTATCTGAGAAAAAAGAAAACCTTAAGGAGAGAGAGAAAACAATGAAAACCAGGAATTACAGAAGATAATGATTGATATTGCATTTAAATCTTTAAAGATGAAGCTAGAAGAGAGTTCCCCAAGCAGGAGAAGAAACTTATTAATTTCAATTGTAAAATAATGAGACCTAACTGCCAATCTAGTACTTAGTCCTTGTTGCTCACAAATTCCAAGATCATCAAAGATGATGGTGTGCATCACTGTGGGTACTTTTTTGTAGAGCCATATGTTGTTCTTCCTGGACTCTTTCAAGAAGTTGGCTAAATGCGTTGCTGTGGTTAACAGCTAGTGTTAAGAGCATGACTTGCCATTTGGCAAAGTTTAATTTTTGTACTAAAAAAAGGAAGAGTCTGTCAAAAGGACGGTTATTCCCTTGACATACTGTATACACTCTTGACTACTTTGGCAGTGTCTATTTTGAAAATCAATTATAAGAATTTTAGTAAAACCTAAACTTGAAAGTAGATTTATACATTTTCTTTGTTCTTGAGAATTTACAAAAATATTAAACAGTTTGTTTTTATTAGATTGTTTATTTACAAGAACAAATTTATATTTAGAAGATTATAAAAATATGTGAACCAACTACAATGAAATATTTATGTTACAAAGAAATAAATATGAAAAATATGAATTTTTATTCATAAATTTATAAAAGAAAATTTTTGCTAACAAGAAAATTTAAATAAACAGAAACAAGGAGTAATTAATAAATTTTGGGGGCATTTCTTTCATTTGCCACAAAAATTGAAACAAGAAGTAATTTGGAAACAATGTTTGGAAAAATCATGTTTATTCAAATTCATAGATATTTTTATATAGGTACTTCCACTTTTTCACTGAAAAACAGCATAGTATGATGAAAAAGACCCCAAACTTAAGTTTTATCATCAAAATGTTTGTTATTATTAAGAGGAAAGACCAAAGTATATTTTTATATTATTAAATTTTTTTAATCCTTTCTAGTTTGAAATTTTGGTTAAAAAATTTTTTTCTTTTTTTTTAACATCAGCAGTTGACGTAATAACTACGGTTAGCGTGTTTTTTTTTTTTTTGGCTTTTTTTAACGTTGATTTGGGAATTCTTGCAAAAATCAAATAATAGTCAGATTTTAGTGAAATTTTCAGAGCTTATTCATAAATGACTGAAATTATTTTTGAAATTTTTTTTTTTTAAGATAATCTTATAAGATATGCTACCCCCACTTACTTAGTGAAATTAAATTTTTTTTCCAAAACTATTTTTATCAGTTAAAAGTAGGACTCCTTAGAGAATGTAAATCATCTATTTATTTTTTTTTCAAGCTACTGCTCTTTTCCAGTAAAAAAAAAATGTGATGAAAAGCTTTTAATTGCTTTTATAACTTTATAACATTTATTAAGGACACTATTGTCTTTTTTTGATGAATAATGAATTTTTACAAGAATTGTTTTCATTATTTTTTTTTTTTTTTCTTTAAAATTTTAATTATACTAATTTAAATTGTTTAACATTCTGCATTACTTTCTTCCGGTTAGATGATATTGTAATTAAATGGAAACTATATTTACAGATCAATTGAAAAACTTGATATAAGTCATTGTGCACCAAGATTTTAAAAATAATTTTTAATTTTTTTTATGTATATGAAATATGTAATGTGCTCCTGTTTGAAAGTATGGTAACCATACACGACACGATCAGAAAAAAAAAAGTGATGATTATAGTAAATCTAAATTCAACATTTTAAAAATTACCGAGTACTTGAAAATTATGTAAAAAAGACACTCACTCATGATTTTCTTAAATTATGTTTTACAGATAAAGTCACCGTAGAACAAAAATACATCAGTGAACACCTTATCTATGTCTGTTAACTGATTGACAAGTGACAAGCTTATAATACTGCTACTGTTTATTTTAAAAATCCATTTCTCTGTTATTTTAAACTTAAAGTAAATAATATTTTTTCAAATCAGATTAATTATACTTTAAATCAGCCAATTTTCCTCGAATAAAATTTCAGAAAAGTATATTTTATTTTTGGAAGATTTTTAAAACTGAGAATTAAATTTTTTTTTTTTTTTTTTTTTACAAATGTGTCAAAAATGGCTGAATTTAACCAATTTCTGAAAGCAGGCAAAAGGTTGAGATTCTAATTAATATAATTTCTACTGGAAATAAACCATAGTATTTTGCTTACTGGGAATAGTAAATTTAATCATTTAGTTTTCAATTAAAGCTAAAAACAAAGCTTCAAGAATGTTGTTTGTTTTTTTTGAAAATTCATTTTAAACCTTTAGATATTGAAAATTCAGTGTAGGGGCCTATTTTTTATAAAATTATGAATAAAAAAATATATTTATTTATAAAATGGTAAATAATAAATATTGCATTGTACTTGGTTCACATATTTTTATGATTTTGTATATAAACATTTTTGAGGAAGTGTACAGTAATACCAATGTCAACAGAAAAAAAAAAATCTTTTTATATACTTTTTTTTTTTTTTTGCACGTACATAGGTTAAACATTGCCTCCTTTCATTTTCTGTCAGATTGGAAGCTGTTATGTTAATGCTCTTGATACAGCTGAAAGAAAAATGAGAATATTAGAATTTGGCGCAGATAGTGTAACAGGTTGTCTTTAGGTTGTTAACGATGTTTTCTCAAACACTTGGTGCACCCTATATATTTGAAACATAATTACCTACAAAGTAATTTTAGAAAAAAAACAATGCAGATAAACACGAGTTAATCAATAAGTTCATAAGTCTGACATGTAGTTTTTAGCTGAAGTTTTATCTGATTTTCATTATAAAACTGATTAATATTTACCACTGAATTGTATTGTCAAGGAAGGAGATTATGTTGAAAAAAATTTGTGTAAAATAAATGCCTTTTTCTTGATTAGGCTTTGTATATATCCCTTTATTGACATGATATACATTTAATGAAACCTGAGCTTGAAATAGAAGCATTTGACAATACTTATCCACTTCAGGATCTTATTGCTTAACCATTTTAAGATCTTATTGAGGAATGTAGGATTCCATTTATGATGCCTTTCAAGGAATCAACCTGCTTTGATAAAGCTGTTTCTTTTGAAGTGTAAACTTAATTTAAAGAGGTGATTAAAATTGGAGGATATGTACAAATTGTATTTATTTATCACTTCCCATCCCCACAACCACCACATTGTCACATTTATTCAAAGTAGTCTATTTATATCGAATATACAGAAAATTTGTATTAAGTTTAAAACTTGGATTAATGTCTGAAATTGTAAGTTTTTCTTCTTATTTTTTCTCTTCTTTTTTTTTTCTTAAATTTTTTTTTTCATTTCTCTTTTTCTGTCATGAAATAATCCCCAATGCCTTTTTTTTGTTTTAGCAAATTATTAATGTTTTATTCAATGCAGTTGTGTCACTTTGTCAGATAAGCACAAAGACTGAAGACACCAACTGAAAGTTTACAATAAGATCATGACTAGAATCCCTATTTTTTGTAAAATGTTGAGAATCTAAATCAGATTCTCAGTTTCATAAATGCAAAATTCTAATGATTTGTATTGTAACTATTCTTCATTACTCAATAACATATTTCTATTTCTGATGAAACAAAATCTTTCAAAAAAGAAAAAGATTTTGGAATTACTTTAGCCTGCCTGAGACACCATTGCTAGCAAGGACTGCTTTCTGTCAAATCTACGCTTCATTTACCCCCCCCCCATTTATTATGAAACAAAGTGTAATAATTTTCCAAGCCTTATTATTATTAATTCTAGTTGGTTGAATCAAGACTGTCTTATTGCACAACAAACACATCTTGCATTAATAATAATTACCTTGAACACTTTTTAACAAGCTTCATATTTCTAAAAAAAAAAAAACTTTTTTTTTCTTTTAATTTTGATTATTAATTTTTTCAAAGTTGTTGAAAACAAAAAAAAATATACTAAATACTAGTAAATAAAGATGGATACCAATTTTAAAAAATTTTCTTTTTGTATGTTTGGTGTAGTAACCAATTAACTTCTAATGTGAGTGTGGTGAATATGTTTAACAGTTTAAAAAAAAAACATTGGTAAAATGTCAAAGGATTCTTTTTTTTTTTTTATTTTATTTGAAATCATGTCTTATTTGATTTCTATAGCTTTGAAAAAATCAAAGTTAGAAAAAGGGGTGTTTTAAGATATGAGACTTGTTAAAAAAAATATTAAAATTATATTTGTAATTACTAACATTGTATTGATGAAAATTGTTCTTGATAATGTTGATCAATAATATTTTATTACTACTTATTGTATTACTAATGTGTCTTTTAAAAAAAAAAATATATGTATAATTATTTCACAACAACTTGAATTTCTTAATTAGTCTTAAATTGTAGAATAAGTTTTCATGCATTTGTCATTAGTAGTGTTTTTGACTGGTAAAACTCCCGTCCATGTGGTGCGGAGCTCAAAGGATTTCACACTTTGTCCAAATTTTGTCAAATTGTTCACTCATCCCAAAAAGTTGAAGTTTGTGTATTAAAATGTTTTATCAGATTTAGCATGAAGTTTAATTGTTGTGTATATAGATTTAAGAAATAGTTTTTGTGTTATTTTGCTTTGTTTTTGGGGTTTTTTTAGGGGGGGGGTTCAAATATGTATTTCTGCTATTGTATAGCTTTGGTATTGAAATTGATTTCAATTTATTTTTCAAGTTGTTGTAAAATAATTATATTTATACATTTAATAATATCACTTGATGAAATAAAGAAATTAATGATAAAAATATTTCCTCTTTGTTACACAATATTTCAAAATATTATTTGTAATAGAAATAAATTATAATTGATTTCTTTTGTTTTTTTTTTTTTTTTTTTAACATTTTCTTTTTCTCTTTCCAACAATAGATACTTGCTTTAACATAATTCACAGTAAGGAAAGTAAACATTGAGATTCACTATAATTTTGCCATGTATAAATTTCTCTTTGTTCTAATCCACAAGATAAAAATTTTAATATTCTTTATGAAATTCTCATATTGTAATATTTTAAGGGAAAAAATGAAGTTTGATATTAAAAGGAATAACTTTAGAAAAGCCAATGTAAAAAAACCTTTTTTTTTTTTTTTTTTTTTTTTTTTTTTTTTTAATGAACTAATATTAAGTTTTAAACATTCATAGTAACAGATCATAAATACAAAAGAATAGCAAATCATCCACAATATTTAAGGTTGAATGTTGTCAATATTAAAATTCTTGGTAAAATACAATTTGAAAGAGAGAGAAAAATTATGGATAAGAAAATTTAAATCTTTACTTAAAATATAAAAACTTTCTCAACAAATGTATGTTTTTTTTTCTATTTGTCTGTAGACTTTATTTAAATTTTTACATTTCCAGTAAAAATTACTAATCAAACATTAGTTGATTATTATTATTATCAGTTTCTGTCTGAATCTCTATTATGAGGAGTTATCATTATCTACATTCAGACTAATGTCCTCATCTTTGTTGTTATTAGTACAACATTGTGGCTGTTGGGCCCTCCAGCCTTTTTTCTAGAGTCTTAGAAAAAGTATTTAAAATAACCGAACAGTACTAAAAAAAGAACATGGCAAGATATCGCTAGGCATGAACAGAGGAACAAGAATTACTTGCTCCTGTAGATTAAATAAAGGATTCAGTTTAAGATTCCCTGATAATTACTTACATCAGCAAATGCCTGCAGGAGGCCAGAGGACACAATGGCCAAAACATTGTAATAACAAAATGGAGGACAGTAGTGTGATTATAAATAATGTAAATAGTTATTGCCAGTTTCTAAGATAAATCTTCATCTGAGAGAGAAAATCTTTGATTTGTGGGTTGATAAACTGTGTAGGCAGTTTTTTTTTTTTTTTTTTTTTTTGAGTATATTTAGTATTTGAGAGATTGCAGAAATTTGTATAGGTCACTTGTCAAGGTTGACATAGTGTATCAACTTTTTCCAGATGTTACTGCCTCAGTAGTCATTGTGCAAAGTGTTTTGCTCAAATATTTACTCACCTAATCTCTTCTCTGTCAAATATTGTGACATGCTAGGAACCATATCTTTTTTACAAAGATATTTGGCAATGAATTGGAGCAAAGGATTATAAATTCAATCTTCTTTTTAAAGAGTGTTAAGACAACAAATATCAGTCTACTCGGCTAAAATTCAAACTTAGTTTGCCAATTCTATTTTCTGTACTATTGTTATGCTGCCATTTACATTTGACAGAGGAACTCTGCAATAACATTTCATATTTTTTTATTTGAAAATGGTTCTAATTTAACATTATATACTTTATGTACATTTTATTTATTTTAGGCATTATAGACATTTAATCCATATACTCATGGTGTCATTTTAAACTGAAGTCTTTTTCTAAGCTATAATTATAAACAATAATTTTGTAAAAATGAAAAATTTCTCTGAAATATATTTGAATTTCCAACTTTTCATTTGAAATCAAGTAAAATGATTACAATATTTCAATTCACACTCCTCCCCAGTCTTTTGAACAGGAGTAGAGGTTTATCCTTTGTTTAGGATTGGGTTTCTGGTTCTAAAGTCTGCTTCAGTTCCACCCTCTTAATGCTTGTTCTTTCCTACACTAATATAAGTCCATACAGTAATCCTCTACCTTGAGTAACTCTTAGGCCTTGTATTGGGTGAACATTAGTAAAAATATATATATATATATATATATATATATATATATATATATAAAAGGCGTCAGTTTAAACTGATGTTAGATTAATTGTTTTGTTTCTGTTTGAATTTCTGAGAAGAGAAGTTATCATTATTTGCACTCTTCACTATTTACATGCAGGACTATTGTCTTCATTTTGTTGTTTTTATCAGAACATTTGGCCATTGTACCCTTCAGCCTTCATCAGGTGTATATCGATCCACTAGGCTACTGTCCTACAAGACAACGGCATAGTTAGTTAAAGCCTTAGTTCATGAATTTGGTGACATAGTAATTCAAAGTAATAGTTCAATCCCTGGGCTGGACAGTGTGTAGTTGGACTCTGTGGAAACAGGGTAAGCAATAACTGAGCAGTACTCAAAATAAGAACTAGACAAGATATCCCTAGAGATGGGCAATGCAACAGGAACTGTCTACCCCAATAGATTAAATAAAGGGTTCAGTTCAGAATTCACTGTAAGTTACCCAGATGTAGGCTGGAGTTCACAACTGCTGACACATTGTGATAACAACAACAACAAAGATGAGGATGTAAATAATAATTGTTTTGATTTTGGAAAGAAACAAAAACTGGATATTTATTATCAAATGTAGAAATCAAAGGAATGCTATGCATTTTGAATATTTTAGTTAAGAGCAGTAATAATCAATTCTTTCATTTTGTTCTGGCAAGTTTATGAAATTATCTTGCTGAGGTATTCAGAAGTCTTTCTAAATCTGATAATGTCACATGCTTGTTAGAAAAAAACAAAAACAAAGCTGAAAGGAAAGTACCTAACAAATATGGAACATTTAAAACCATTCATTTACTCAATTTAGGTTTACAAGTGTTTGTAAAGAGAGAAATAAGTCCTCATACTCATATGCAGATCTAACAATTATCTTGTGAAAAGTGTTTTTCTCTAATATTCTTGTATTCATCATCTCTACTTAAAAGTCTATTTTCTCTAAAAAAAAACAAAAAAAAACTGTCTGTTGCCCGCTCTTAAAAGTATCTCATATAAGTAAATAAAAAGAACAATCACTCTATTTTTATTTATTTTTGATCATCAGGCCCTTTAAAAGAAAAGAAAATTAGCAATGAACCTTTCCCATACACAGGTGAAAGGTCAAGTCAAAAGATGTTCAGTCCTAATTGTTATTGTGTTTCAAGCTAAGCCTGTAAGTCAAGGACTAATTACTGTATTGCTGGTAGAATCAAGTTGTTCTCTCTCTCTTAATAATCATATCAAAATCTTGTCAGAGATTGATTATTTTTAGAAAATTTGTCATTGCATTATTTCTGTAAAAAGATGATTGTCTCTGCAGATTTTTCATATTCAAAGGAAGATTTATTTATGATTCTAATATTGTCACTCTATGTGTTAACATGACTGACTTGTCACCTATAATGAATAAAATGTTAAAAATCTGGACTCCACTCATCAAAGAGAAAATAATATTTTAGTAATTTCCTTTCAATTTAAGGCTTATGGCCACATCATGTTGAAACACCGGTTCCTGTATGATCACTGAAGTTAAGCAACATCAAAATTGGTCAATACCTAGATGGAAGAGCGTTTCAGAATACCAGGTGCTGTAAGCTTGGTTGTATGGGTGGTGTAATGAATAATTAGAGAGCTGAGTTTCAATTTCTGTTGGGTTGGTTATATTCACTAATGTGCAAATGTATTTAGGAAAGGTATAAATCCATCTCTTCTCCCCCATCTATGGGTTAATTAGTAGAACTTGTATCATTAAACTATTATCATCTCCCCAATTCAATTATTACAATAAAATATTTTCTAAAAATATTTTTAAATAACCTACAAAGGGTTGATAAGCAATTGAAAACAAATCAATCAATCTTTCAGTTTAAGTCGTGAGAATAAATTTTCCTGTAAGAAAGATTGATGCAAACGTTTTGCACAGTATTAGGGAAATCTTAGATCTGTTTTTTGACTTTTACTTAGTGATGTAATGGAATAACCTGTCACCTCCATGAGTGACTACACTATGGGTAGTATCTACCTATAAGTATCTGTAAGTCAATGGACTACAGAGTCTAGCTGCAATCTGTTGAGTATGACTCAGACTTGCATGAGAACTACTGACCTTCCAATAGTAGCACGCACTACTGGATTGACTTGCAACAACCTTGTGCATAACTGTTACCTTTATTCTTATTGTACTGTTTTTTACAATAAACCTTTACTTATTTTATCCACCTTGTTTTTCAAGTATATAGTCCGAAAAGCACGGAATATATTCCAAAATTAGCATGGAATATAACACTTAGCTATTTATTTCTTGTTCAATCAGCCAGCTGTAGTTTGTGATTACAAAATGTCATTTTATCAAATGAAAATTTTAGCATCTAGAAAAACGGGTCCCACATTGAAGTAAATGAACCTGAATGTTTCAAAACCTCTGTCCTTTGCTTTTTGCTTGACACAGGAAAAAAAAAAGATCATTTATGAACAAGATACACATAAGTAATGAAAAATAAATTTATTATGAGAATTCACAACAAAAGAAAATCATGGTTAAATCCAGACCAGGTGTCCTGGGTAAGACGATAAACTACGTTCAGCAGCAAGTCATCTGATCAGGAGGTTTTGAGGAGTGTGGAACCACCTCTTAATTGCTGATGTTCCCAGGTCCACCCTGACCTGAGATGGTAGAACCTGTTAGGGTGCCAGCTATGGGCAAATAGTTAACCCCCAAAATGGGGTAAAAACACTATGAAAGTGTAAAAATAGGTTTTAATACCAGAAATACTTTTAAAAAATTATTACCAGCAATACATTTTTGAAGGAAAATATTACCAGAAATAGATTTTTGACAAAACAAAATATTACCAGCAATAAAAATTTTGTTGGCATTAAATAACCCATTGAGGTTGATATGCTGTAAAACAAACCAAATCAGACCAGGCTTCAACATTTGTGTTTTGTCAGATCAAAAGGAAAGTCCTTATTGCAACAATGCTAAACAAATTGGCTAATTTGACTAACACATTAGAAAAATCCCTTTTTTTGCATAAGGAAGTAAGGATTTTGTTGATGGCCATTCCCATCCTGTTGTTGAAAATAGGACACAGAAAATGACCCTGAAACTGGGATAGAAAGTTCTTTCACTTACAGCATTTTCTATAGATCTGTTACCTTCCAATTTGTTTTCATCCATGCAATACTGTGTGTCTAATCAGCAGTTCCAACAATTCCAAGATACCAAAGAACTTCTTGAAGCATTTATAAAATCCCAAAAGCAAGAAGGCATTCTTTTATTATGAAATATGCAATTTATAAGAGTGTTGAAAAGTTCTTGCCATGACCAAAAGAAATATTCTGATTTTTGATCAAATGTAGAAAAGTAGATTTTCAGCACTGCCTCATAGCTGAAAAGAAAACCAGGATAAATAATGATGATATGAATTGTTATAATTAAAATAAAAAAAAAACACTAGAAACTTTTCTATTAACCTTCTTTTATTATACAGGGATTTTATTATACTTTTTTCTCAATTGCTTCATCAACTAAGAACTAGACACCACTTTAGTGCGATCAACTGAGAACTAGTACCTTCAACATAGTTATAATCAACATTATAAATCGATTACTTTTTTCACTTTCAGAAATGTATATCACATACAAAATGTTAAAACATCTAAGAAATTCTTTAATATTTTTAATTATTAAAATTATTAGACTAGATAATACTTCATGTAAGCTATAATTCACTTCATTTAACATCTATAAAGATGGTATGTTTTATTTATATATAAAGTGATATAATAGGCAGGCTGCTTGTTTTCCAAGCACACCTCTCTGCTGGGGCAGCTAGCCAATCCCTCTTACAGGTGCCTGCTCAGGCACATTTGTGTTTGTTCAACACCCAGAGTCTACTTGTGGTTTATACTACAACTATACTAAGCGGACTTTAGTTACAGTTTCTGTGAGAGAGTGTATACTCTGGCATGATCAGCAGTTTGAACACCAGTATGCTCACACCCTTGGCCATGATGATTTGTGATTTCTTGCTAGCACAACCATCAACAGCTTCCGAACAGTTTCGTCTATCCAATTTCACTCACAAGGCTTGAGTTAATCACTTGTCTGGTTTTCAGGTGCTTTTTAAAGGTGTGCATGCTGGGATTGACTTCCAACACTGACGACATGAGGAAGTCATCCTCCTGACAAATCAACTATGGTGATATTTGAATCTGGGTCTCATGGTCAGGAAGTGAACATTTTACTTGGCCACAAATTGATATGATGGTTTTAAAAAATCAGAATCACTAATGTTTTGATCCCTTTTTTCTTTTTTTTTTAACTTTGTGATCAGCTAGCATCCATCAAAATAAACATTAAAAAAAGAAAATTTTAAGCAAAAACAAATATCCATTTGTTGATTAAAAAAAAAAAAAAAATTGTTGATTAAAAATTGTATGGCTTATGGAAAGAAAGAATGGTCTAACACTGAGTTTGTTTCATGTAGAAATCTAAAATAAAAACTTGAAAATACAAAAAAAATAATTTCACAAATTCTTCAGAGTAAACCAAAAATGTAAAAACTCCAGCCAAGTTTCATAAGCATTTTACTTGAAACAAATTAGGTTCTGAAAACAGTATTGATGAAAATATTAATTTGCCATTAAGCTACAAAGAATAATACAAAAAAAGACATATGCTGATGAGTAATAGTCACCAATCCTAACTCACTTCTTCAATGAAGGTTTACTATAAGGGCAGGGAGAAATATTCCCTGTGTTAAAGCTATTTCTGACAATACCCCACAGAAGCTGTCGTTGGAGGTTATTATATACTACATATCATAATTCACATTGCATATTACTACAATTATTTTTGTTTTGTAGTGCCACAAGTCTTGTAAACTGTGGTTTCCTTTTACAAAGAAATCACAATTATTACTAAGACAGAAGCCTTGTCAGTCTGCTAAATTATTCCTCTACAAAGTTTCTGAGATGAAAAATAGTTCTCAAGTTATTTGTACATTGTTAGATTGTATTGTGCAAGTCACATTAAAATTAGTATTAATCAACTAATATTAAAATTTTCGGGGTGTTTATATGAAAATAATATTGAGTTTTAGCTTTTTATATGCTTATTATTTAACTTTTTATATCTATCCTTATTAAAAAATTGATAATAATTTGTTTGAGGAATTTCAGGTTTAGGATGCAAACAATAAATAAAATTTTTATTTATGAATAAATCCAAATGATAATAGGCTACATAAATTTGCTTTAACACATTAACGGCATCTTAGTCCCACCTTTTCACTGTCAAAATGGTTAAATGTAGTCATCTCTTCGACTCCAATAGCTTCATGTCTTGCACTTCCTGTCTGTGGAACTCCCTTCCTCTTACTTGCTTCCCTGATAGCTATAATCTTCAGCTATTCAAATGCAATGTCAATTGACATCTCCAGATGCCTTGATCTATTCCCCGTCCTTCTCTTCATCCTTTTACACCTCTTTACTCTTGCTCCCACTTGCTTGGGGTGAGAAGTTTAAAAAAAAACAAAAAAAATGTTATCTTCTATACCTGAATAAATTTTTATTATTTCATACATTAATATAGCCTCCTTGACATTCTATAACATCAATCTTTTGTTCATTGAATTTATTAACTTTACTACTGTTTTGAATTGAACATTACTTGCAGTGGTTTTATTGTTTTTCAGAGATCTTTTTGTTTTCCATTTTCATATGCATCTGGGTCATTCCGTCTCAAATCAACCAATGGCCACAGGTGACCCTCATGGGAAAATTTACAGATATTCTTAGTCAAAATTATTGATAAATCACAAATATTAGATGTTTTTAAAATCAGAGCATCTTGAAATTTATTAGATCTGATTTTAAAATCATCTTGAAATTTCACTGCATTTTGCTTTCAACAAACTTCAAATTAATATTACCATTTGAACATTGAATTTCTAACAAAACTTAACTGATGGGAATCAATTAGCCACTAACATGGAAGTGTGAATAATATCAATTAGCGATGTTAAAGAAAACATACTGAAGAAGTGGACAGCATAACAGTTATTTTCAATTTTTTTTTTGTTAAGAGATTAATAAGATTTATTAGTGGATAAGTTCTTTAGAAAATGTTGGGTCTGTCTTGACTGTTGACTACTTTATTTGAAATATATTTTTTCACATTTTACCTTTACTGGTATTATGCTTTCAAAGAGGATGTAAAATTGTACATTTTACTGAATAAGTATGATGAATGCTTTTAACACACATTTGTTTTACACAAAACACTGCATCAAATGTAATTAATACATGAAATTTTTTATTTTTTAATAATGATAAATTATAGAATTGATGTATTAGCAATTTTGAATACATTGTAATATTAAAAATTGCTAGTTAAAATGCTGATTTACGACTGAAAGTACTATCATTACCAAAACTAAATATTTATTTCCTTTTAAAATATCCTTAATGTGATTTTTGCTTTAATAATGATCCTTATTTTTTAAAAAATATTTTTGAGTATTGATAAAATAGCTTAATATAAACAAATTGTGATGCATTTTCACTATTTTGACTTGATGTATTTAAAATTAATCCTTATTTTAAGGTCCTTGGTTTAGTTTCTTTGTTCAATTAAAAATTTTGTAAACCATCCAAAAACTAAATTTAAAAACTATATTTAAGGGCCCATAGCATCTAATGTATTTGGAACAAAGGCAATATGAAGCCAAAAATACTTTATTTTTCAACTTTATATTTTCTTCAGAATCAAATTTATAGGATGCCAAAATTAACAAATCTATAATTTCAGCATGGCAAGTTGTTCTAGAAAATATATTTTAATTTTAAACAAAATGAGACTCTTCTGTCACATAATCTTCAGACATGTAAAAATTTTCTTAACCTGTCTAACTGGTGTGCTGATGTCATAAAAATAAGTAATTTTAGGGATGTTAAATAATTGAGCAATTTCAAAACAATAATACTGACATTCCTATAGCAGGTTTGAATTATGGTTATGACATAGAAATAGTCTATTAGGCTATAAATGACAGGAAAGCTAATTGAGATGTTGCATCTGACATTGTAAATGAGAAGCTCTCAAAGTGGACAGCATCTTTTTTTTTAATTTTGGCCATTTTCAGGTTCTTGTAAAAATAAAAGTGCATAAGACACATGTAAGCTGTTTATATTTTTGTAATTTACTGTAAACATTAACTATTGTCATCTATTTTTAAATCTGTATGCGCAAATATCCTTGGAAGGATATAAAGAAACATTCAGCATTCATTAACTGAGCAGCCAGTATTGTTGCCAGTTGAAATTTATAAAATCTTTCTATTAAAGCGATTTTCCAGGAAAATAGGTTCTTCAAGTCCAGTAGCTGTTATCACTCTTTCCAGGGTTGATGGAAGTTACCTTCCTAACCTTTTATTTGACGTTAACTTCTTGACTATGTCATTATTTTCTTTTTGAGTTGCATGTGATATTCATTTTAATTATTGCTGCTGTTGAAAGTCCTCAAATGATGTGCTTTCTGTTATTTGGTACAGTTCTTTGTTTGGGATTCTGTAATGACAAAGGGCTAAATATATGGATCTTTTTTTTTTTTAATTCCAAACTTTCATTGACATTTTTTTTCCATTTAAGATTTGATCTCGCAGAATTAAAGAAATCTAGGATTTATAAATAGATCTTAGATTAATATGATCGTCAAATTCTTATTTCCTAGCATGCCACCAAAATGGAAAATAGTGTTTTATGACCAAGTGGTTACAACATTCACATTCTCATCATGGTTGATTTGACAGGAAGAAGACTTCCTAATGTTATTGGATTGGAGGGGTAAATACCAGCATCTGGCGCCTTTGGAAAGTACCTGAAAACCATACCTCGGGTTGACCCAAGCCTTGTGAGTGAAATTGGGTAGACAGAACCATTGGGGGCCATTGACAGCTGTGTTAGCATGGTCACAAGTCATCGTGGCTGAGGGCTTAAGCATGCTGGCCTTGTTCAAACTGTTGATCATGCTCTTTCCCAGCAACTGTAACTAAGGCCTGCTCAGCATAATTGCAGTAATAAACTGCAGGTGGGCTCTGTGGGTGTTGAATAAACACAAATGTGCCTGAGAAAGCATCTGCAATAGGGATTGGCTAGCTGCCCTAGTAGACAGGTATCCTCGAATACAAGTGGCCAGCTTTTTATGCTTTTTGAAATAGTTTAGAAAATGAGTGCCATAAAATTTCTTATTAAAAAATGCAAGGATTTCAAAAATTTACATCATTCTCAAATGAAGAAAAAAAATGTTAATTTGGAATTTTCCTTGATATGATGGAAACACAGTGTCATCCTTAAGAAAATATTTTTAATACATTATGAAAGCCTTCAATGCTATTGTGTGGATCCAAACAAAATTCACCAGAAGATGATCTCTTGTAAGTTGCATTTTATAATCTTATTGTCTAATATGTAGATTTTTTGTTTATGCATTTATTTGAAACAAACGTTTGTTTATTTGATAAGACTTTTTATGTGAGATATAAAATGAAACAATATGTGACTACTATGAATTTTTCGGTTTAGCTTAGATTCATTTTTGCATTTTCCCTCTGTTGTGTATAGTCAGAATCTGCTAAAATACCTGATACCTGTGGGATAAGTCAAGTATTTCTAATAAACATAATTTACTGTAGTAATTATTCTTATATTTTGAAATTATCATTTGGTAAAATATTGATACTTATCATTGAAAGTATTAACTATTATCTGTAAACCCATATATTTATGTTTATTTCCTTTAAAAAATATCCTTAATGTGATTTTTTTTGCCTTACTAATGATCCTGATTTGTGTATGTTTTTTGAGTATTGATAAAATTGCTTAACATGAAAAAATTGTGATGCATTTTCACTATTTTGACTTGATGTAGTTAAAATTAAAATAATGTAGTGGAATCCTTATTTTTAAATGAACAACCTTAAGGTCCTTGGTTTAATTTTTTTGTTCAATTAAAAAATTTGTAAACCATCTGAAAAACTGTATTTTATGGCCCATATAATCTAAAGTATTTGAAACTAAAGTAAAATGAAGCCAAAAATAGTTTGCATAAGAAATTATAGGGGAACTAACTTTCAACTTTATATTTTTTTAAGTATCAAATTTATAAGGTACCAAAATTAGCAAAAACCATGATTTCAGTATAGCAAGTTGTGGTGGGGAATAGTTAGCTATACAGATTGTGAATGAGCATTGTCTTGAATAAATACAGTGTGTGATAGAAATACTTCCCACATTTTAGATGTGGGAGGTATTTTTGCTGTATCCAGGATATTCTTGTAACTTGTACCACTTAAAAATACTTGTAACTTGTACCACTTAAAAATACTTGTAACTTGTACCACTTAAAAATACTTGTAACTTGTACCACTTAAAAAAATACTTTGTCCAAGAACTTATATAATTCTCTGCGTTTATCTAATACAATCTTCAACTTTGAAGGACCCTATCATTTTACTGCCTGTAATACTAACTGGAAACATTACTCCAACCTACTCTATTATCTTCAAAGTTGTATTGGTTGATTATTACCACAAAGAACTTTAACTCAGTCATCAAATCCATCCATCCTATGTAACTCTACATTCATCATTGAGAAATCAGTTTTTGTGTACTTCTTCACTTAATTTACACATTTTTTGTTGTTGTGATGTTTACTTAAAGGTGATAATTTGGTTACTTTTATTTTCTTAATATTTTTCATCTTTTCTCTGTTTACATTTGCAACATCAGTTTTTTGTTTTTTTTTTCTATTTTTTATTTTCTTGCTGGTCAATCCATTTACATTATTATCCTTTCCATTTTTCTCCAATCTCTTTTTTTTGACATTCTTAAAGCCAATTTTTTTCTTGTTTTTATCCTACAAATGTTTTCAGTTCCTTTTTTTACTGGCTTTGATCTCTCTTTCAATTTTTCTGTATTTCTGCATTAAATTACCATCACTAGTAGAAGTAAATTCAAACATATACAGTGTCACCCGGATATAAGAGAGTTGTCGGGACCGGAGAAGAAGTCTCTTATATCCGGGTTTCTCTTATATCCAGGTTTGGTCTAATCTATATACATTAACACAGGCTCTAATTTGGGACCAGAGAAAATCTCTCTTATATCCGGGTTACACCGTATTCTTTATTCTCTCTATATATGCAAAGGATTCTGAAACTTTTTCTATAAATAGCATCCACTTGGTGGTTGGAGAAAAAAAACAAAAAGGTTATACTGATCAAATTTCATGATTTGTAAGTAAAAAGTAATAGAAAAACTGTAAGGTATACAAATTTGAATTTTTGGATGGAAATATTTCATGTTTTCTAAAATAAAAATGAACTCTTTTGAGAGACATTCAGAACATTTAGAAAGAATAAGCATTAAAATGATTTTTCCTTTTTGAAAAAGTTCCAATAGTAATTAAAAAATCTTATCCATGAGACAATTTTAAAACCTAACAGTTGAAAATAATTCTGAAAAAACAAAATTTTATTAATAAGTTAAAAAAAATAAAATATATAAAAAATATTTAATTTTGTTAATATCTCCTTTCTTGTCTGTTAAACAAAACCTGACCTTTGGCTTAATGTAAGGAATAAAGGCAATTCTGAAAAACATTCTGTTTAGTTAAAGGCTTGTTAACGAATAAAGAGACTCGTAAAGTTTCCAAAGTTGGAATTTTTTTTTAATCATCTCACCTGAAGCAATGCAACAATGCTGTGAGAAAACAGGGTTACAAGGAGTGAAAGTGACTGAGAATGAGAAGATTGAAATTGAAGGATTAAGGAAATGGTAAAAAAAGGAACAGGCAGAATGATGGCGATTGAAATTGCATTTAAAGTTTTGAAGATTGTAGTTATCAGGGAAGTAAGAAATGATGGTTGCATCGAGCTAGTTCAACAGTAAAACATTGAGACTTAGATGCCAATCTAGTAACATACATGTAGTCAGGGCATCAGGGAATAAAGCTTGTCTAATGCAGTTACCATGAAAATAACAGGCAAAGAGAGAATCCACATCATGTCAGTAAGAAAGTGACTGGAGATGAGATATCTGGTCAGGACTAATTCTATTGTAGACCCCTTCTCTGGATTTTGTCAAGAATCTCAAGATGCACAGTAGGGGCACCAGACCATATATTCAATACACGGATGAATGGTAGATTTATAAATGTTCAAGATGGATTCTGACAAGAATGAATTTTGGGGGGACAGCACAGTGAACCAACCTTCTTTGCAATAGACATAGCAATATAGTTGCTCCACTTCATGTCAGTGGAAAACGTGAGGCCAAGAAGGTGTAAAGTGTTGTTCTCCTGGAGTTCAGCATCAGCCATCCTGATGGTAGGCAGAAAAGGATATTTAGTTACTGCAATATGTTTACCTCCTGATGAAAATTAAAATATTTTTTTAACATAATCTCCTTTCTTGTTAATGCACTTAGTTCAGTATTGAATATTTGTTGTAGCATACTTACGGATGATAATGGGTATGTCCCCATTCACATAATTACAGTAGTAAATACTGTATTTTAGTCTGCAGTAGGAGATTCATTGTGGAATTCACTTGACTCACTTCTAGCAGTTGACTACTTCTTCTATATGCTGCTGGCGAATCTTATATGTGTTGTTCTTGTCCTAAGTATTATCGTTCATTACCATTCTTCGTTTGATTATTCTATTCAGTAACCTTCCCTAGGTTACAACAATATTAATCACATTGATTGAACATTATGCAGTGACAATTTTAGATTTAGATTAAAATTCAGCTCATAATTGTTGACCTATGGATTTATTGATCCACCCTGATAATGTTGCAGAACTTCCCAATGTGCTGGAATCAAAGTTATTACAAGAAGTGATAAACAAGTGTAGTTGACGAGAAAGAATGAAAGTAGTTAATAATAATAATACTAATAAAAGGTTTATTGCTATTATTTAATTGATGGCTATAAACCATTTTTTTTATTGTTTAACTATTTTGTCTTTGGTATGACAACAATGTGATTTTTGGTGTAGGTTATCTGAAAGGTCAAATCAATTCTTCATGAAACCCAAGGTAAAAATTCAGATGAAAGAAAATTGTGGTCAGTGGTTGCTGAAGACATAGACTGGTATTTGAATTTATTGATAAAAGGGTTAGCAAAAATGTGTGTGTGAGAGAGTTATTCATGGAGCTGACTGATGTCTTCATTTTGGAGTCCTTTTTATTTTTGGCATTTCTAAAATGGATCCCAGGAGACCAGTAGAGTACCACATTGAAAACTGTTGGTTAGAAAAGTTTTGGTTTTCTCTGTGTTGAACGCTGGCTAACAAGAATAAAGAATTCACTTAAAGTAATAAAAAATATTTTATGAGAATCATTTAGTCTTGATCCTAAATAGTAAAAATTTCCCTACTGACTCAGGTGCCTACCAACATGCAGTAAGCTCAGTTTAAACAGAAAATCAAGTGCAGTGAGTACAATTCTTATTGGCTTTGTTTAAGACTCTCCATCTTTCTAATTCTTTCTCAATATTACATCTCCAGGTTTTTCTTGGTCATCCTCTCTTCCTTTTTCCTGTGTGGGTTTCATATCAGTGTTTTGCAGGTGACAGTTAATGCTGATGTAGAGAAAGTGCCTCAGAAATGTCTGCAAAACTTTGATCATTCTCTACATCTCAGAACCATAGAGCAGGACTGATTTGACACTGAAGTTAAAGATGCACACTTTTTGTTGTTGCACTGATTTCTTTGGCACTCCAGATGTTCTTCAGCATCATGAAGGCTATTTGCACCTTGCCAATCTGACCTGTGACATCTTGGTCAGTACTCTCCATTCCTATCAATTACACTTAGGTATACAAAGGACTTAAGCTGATGTCATTGCTAGTCTATCTACTATGGCCTTCCAAGCTTAACTTAGTAAATAACAATAAAGATACCAATGAAATATGTTCAGTGGACAGTGGTCCTTACTTCTTGGTCCCACTTTTCATGTTTTCATTTGCTTCTGGCCATTCCCCAAAATAATCAGTTTGTAAGTTTTACTTAATAATGATCCCAAAACATGACTAGTGATACGGATAACTTGTATAGTGAAAGTTCTCAACTTAATAAAAAAATAAACAAATATTATATGCTGAAGGTGCTAAGATATAAAATGAATGAATCAATCAATCACTGTTTTCCCTTGTTTCAGGATAATGCAAGACTTAATATTTCTTAAAACATTCTGCAAAAACTGATGCAGTTATACGTAGAGATCACACCTGTCCTCCCTATTTATCGAGTTTCTTTCCTATGAATTAGCATCCTTCTGAGTCTTAGATGCATATATGCATCAGTAATTATATGACAATATAGACCAGGCTCAAAATGACTATCAGTTTGTTGACTGTTTTGACACCAGTTTTCAATAAATTCATTGTATGATTGTTGGTAACTTTGTGTCAATTCTGATAGTGGTACTTCTTTTATGTTCCATATCCCTTCACTACATGAGCAGTTATGACTCTCCACAACTTTCCGTCTTTCATTGTTATAAATAACTTTTGCCTCTTTACTGTCCCTGTTCAGCCATCAATTCACACAAATTCATTTAATAGGTTACTTGTAGTTTCCTCTACTTCTCTTCCCTTCAATACGCCCTGTGAGTATTAGATTCTCTTGGCTCTCTTTCCTCCTCATGTGTCCTAAAAGTTTTAACTATTTCTTTCTGATTGTAAGTATAAGAAGTTTTCCTGTTCCTATTTTCCTTAAAACTTCTTTATTACTCATATGTTTTGTCTATGGTATTCTTATTATTTGTTGGCTTGAACCACATCTGTCACTTCAAGTCTCTTCTTCATCTGTGAATTATTTGTTCAGCATTCTCTGCTATATAGGAGATTAGATATTTCAGCACTCTTTTATGATACCTCCAAAAATTTGCTGAAAAAGGGTACATGATGAAAATGTACCTCCAAAACAAAATTTTATCATCAAAATCTTTGTTATTATTAAGAAGAAAAATCAAAGGATTTTTTTATGATTTTTTTTTAATCCTTTTCAGTACATTGGAAATTTTGATTGAAAATTTTTTTTTTTTACTTTTGTGTCAACATGTAACCTTAAATATTTATGAGAAATTTGAGCATTTTTTTTTTTTAGTGAAAAATACATAGAATTGGAAATTCTTGCAAAATGTCAGATTTTAATTAAACTTTCAGATACTTATTCAGAAATGAATGAAATCACTTTTTAAACATTTCTCTTTTTTTTTTTTTTTTTAGAAAATTTTTTTACATGTTACCCTCCCTCCACATTCATTTAATTTTTATGAAATTTTGAGGAATTCTTTTTTGTATCACTTACTCTTTATATTTGTTAGAAGGACAAATCCTTGAAGAATTTAAATCAGAACTTTTTGATCAAACAGGATCCCTAGTTATAGAAAATCTGCACTGAATCGTAAATAAAATTGAGATTAGAAAAGCTTTTGATTGCTTCTATGAATAAAATATATTATTGATACTATTGTCTTAAAACAATTGTTTTCATTTTTTTTTAATGTTGATTTTTTTTTTTTCAAATTCATGAATTTTTAAAACTTTTTAGAAATTTTGTATTAATTTGTAGTAGCCAAGTTTTTTTAAAATTAAAATTGTAATTACTAATCATAAATGGAAAAAGATCGCTACAATTCAACGAACCCCCAGTATTTTAAAAAGGATCTTGAATGTTTTTTCTATGTATAAGCATGTTGATTTTTGTAAATTATCAAAAAATAAGAGAGGTACCAATAATAAATTTAAAATTTATTGGTAAATTTCTAACATTTTCTCAACAAATATCTTGGTAAATACCTAAAATTTAATAAAATATTAAATTGCTTAAAATATTTTCCTGAATTTTACATTACTAGGTAATTTTTTAAAAAAGGTGTTCATGTTATATTTGTCAAGTAATTACTTTCAGTTCTCTCCCCTTTCTTTAAATTACAGTTAGACTGTCAATATATCAAAAAACATATCAACAAAACACCTCAGTGTTAAAAAAAATACTTTTCTGTGATATTTTAAACTGAAAGTAAGTAATATTTGTTTCAGTTCAGATTAATTAAACATTGAATCAGTTAATTTTCCTCAAATAACACTTCAGAAAAATATATTTTATTTTTGAAATATTTTTTATGAAGAGACCTATGTTGACACATTTGCCAATATGGATGATTTTATTGATTTTACTGATAATCAGAAAAAATAATTCCGATCATTTTAAATTTGGTTTGAAATACATCGAAGTATTTTGCTTATTGGGAATATTAAATTTAATCTATTAGCTTGAAATTTTTGGGAGGTACCTAATTGAAGGATTTTTTGGGGGTGGAGGGGGGATTAATATTTTCCAATCTCTAAATACTTAGTATCTAGAAGACATCAGTTATTATGTGCATTCAGATTTTCCATCATCTATTGCTATACTAGTCAGTTAAATTTCTGTGACTGATTTTGACATTCCCAATATTTAGTTCATATTATGAGATGTCTCCTTTACTGACAACTATCCATTCTATCTTCTTACAAGTAATGGTCCTTTCTTTTTGCTTTCTATTATTATCTTATCTAATAGTTCTTTCAGTTTTTCTTCTGAGTTTGCCATCAATACAGTATCATCTATGTATCTTACATTAAGATTATGTCTGCTGATAATAAATCCTACTAATTTTTTAAATTCTCATTGTACAAGTTGAATAAATCCAGTGAGAAAATGCACCATTGAATTATTCTTCTTTCTATTTTTGTTTATTCACTGAACTCATTCTCTATCTACATACAGACTGATTGTTCTCAGTAAGAGTTAAACATTTCTTGAATCTCTTTCCCATGTAAATCTAGTTTTTGTAGCACTTCAAATAGATCTTTGTGTTGTATATTATCAAATTTTTTTGTATAATCTATGAAATATTAATGTCATTCTGCATTTATATTGCTCACACTGATAAAAATAGTATAACCCTAATCCAACATGAAAACAAACGATCAAAGAAGTAAACCTAAACCAGCTCTAAAAAAAATCACCTAAACCCTTTAACATTTCCTTTTCCAATATCTGCGGCATCCTGCAATGATGAGAAGTCTCTTGATATACTCACTGCGAAACCAACCTTGACATTTATCTCCTCTGACCTCTTGATTCCCGGTTACCTTCCTCTTCTTAGAAAAGACTCTAAAACCCACATGTATGGCCTGGGAGTTTATGTCAGGGATCATCTCACACTGGCTAGGGAGCTCTCTCTTGAATCTCCTGACCATTCATACGTGTGTCTCTGTTTAACTCTCCTCAATGCTGTATTCTACCTCTTCTTCCTCCCAAGACCGTGGTTTTTCTTGATAGCATTTTCAATAATATAGAAAAGGTTATCTCTTTTCATCCATTTGCACATATTTTCGTGTTCAATGACTTTAATGCCCACCATATCAAGTGGCTTAAAAACTCTATAACTGACCATGTTGGCATACAAACCCTTAACTTTTCAATTACTCAATCCCTCACACGAGTGGTTGACTTTCCTATACATTCCCCCAATAACCAAGACTGTAAGGCTTCTCATCTTGATATCTGTTTTACCTCCATCTCCAAGTTTTGTCATGCCACACAGCTCTGCCCTCTTAGCAACTCTGATCATGCCATAGTGTCTGTTAACATCTCCTACCAACAGAACATCTTTCTGTTATCAATGAGCAGATTGGGACTCATTCCGTGATTTCATTCGGGATGTCCCCTGGCCTTTAATCTCCCCATTCAAAAATGCACTTCTGAGGTTTCTGCCTGGGTAAAAGCTGGAATCGAGGCTTTCATTTCCATAAGAAAATATAAAGTTAAATTGTGCTCATCACCTTGGTTCTCAGCTGCTTGCTCAACTGTTATTGCCCATAGAAATTACTTCTTTCATTTGTACTGTAGAGACATGTCTGACTAAAACAGACGTCTCTTTGTCTTTGCCCGTAATGAGTGCAAGCATGTCCTCAATGAAGTAAAGTTCCTATTTGCTGAAAGAATGAAACAACATATTGCATCTTGAAGTTCAGTTCTAAAGATTATTGGCGTCTCTGCAAGAGCATACTGAACAGCAGCAAATCCACAATACCTCCTTTATTCAATCAATTTGAGGTCCTGACTTCCTCAGCTGATAAGGCTGAATGCTTTGCTCGGAAATTCTCATCCAATTCAACACTCAACTCATCCGGTGTATCCACACCTGATTTTCCCCCTAGAACTGAGGCTTTATTGAACGAGATGCATATAACCCATCGATAATATTGGTCATCGTCTCTAAATTAGACATCCATAAGGCTACTGGCGTGACGGGATACCAGCTGTTGTCCTGAAAAAGTGTTCTCCTGAACTGGCTTCTGTCCTCTCCAAACTATATAACTATTGCCTCAACAACTCCTGCTTTCCAGCCTGTTGGAAGTCCTCATCTTTTGTCCCTGTCTTTAAGAACTCTGGAGACCCTTCTGACCCATCTAACTACCGTCCTATCAGTCTCCTACCACTCTTCGGTAAAGTCTTTGAGGCTTTAATCAACACTGAAGTGATTAAGCACCTTACATCCCATGATCTGTTTGCTCTCTGACAAGCAATATGGTTTCTGCTTTGCCTGATCTACCGCTGATGTGTTCATAGCCATAACTGAATTTGTTTACCATGCAATTCTCAATAACAGAGAAGCTCGAGCCGTGGCTCTTGATATCTCTAAAGCATTTGGTAGGGTTTGGCATGCTGGCATTCTTCATAAGCTTCGGGAATATGGAATTTCAGGACGATTATTTGACAATACAATCATTCCTGTTAAACCGTGAAGTGAATGTCATTCTAAATGGGTTCTCCTCCAGTTCGTTCCTTGCAAATGCTGGCGTTTCCCAAGGCTCTATCCTAGGTTCTACACTGTTTCTGATCTTCATTAATGATCTTCCTGATATCATCAGTTCCAAAGTAGGCATCTACACAGACAACACTATTATTTACTCCTGCCTCAATAGTAAATCTGGTATCGCTGACGAAACTAACCTGGCCATTGGTCTTGAAAAGGACCTCCAATCTGTGGTTGACTAGAGCAGGAAATGGCTGGTAAACCTTAATGTCTCTAAAACAAAACTGCTCTCATTTACCCACCACAGAGAACCCTCCCTGCCTCCCATTAGAATGGCTGATGCTCAGCTTCACGAGAGTGCCTCTCTACACCTGCTTGGTCTCACACTGTTCACTGACCTAAGATGGAATCAATAGCTTCATCTATCACATGGAAAGTTGGTTCTCTGTGTCGCGCCAGAAAGTTTTTCTAGCCCGAGTCCATCCTTCAAATCTACAAATCAACCATTTGTCCTTGCATGGAAAACTGCTGCCATATATTGTCTGGAGCTCCTGCTGTTCATCTCAAGGTCCTTGACAAAATCCAGAGATGGATATGCAATGTGGTTGGTCCTGGTCTAACATCTCGCCTACAGTCACTTTCTTGCAGACGTGCCATTGTTTCCCTCTGTCTTTTCTACAAGTACTTTCACGATAACATCTCTGATGAGCTGTTTTCGCTGGTTCCTAAACTGCATGAATTTAAGTGTGTTACTAGGTTGGCATCTCAGTTCCACTCTTTCACTGTTGAAATGGTTAAATGTAGCCGTCTCTCCTACCCCAACAATTTATCTCGCACTTCCTGACAGTGGAACTCCCTTCCTCTTACTTGCTTCCCTGACAGTTATAGTCTTCAAATATTCAAATGTGATGTCAATCGACATCTTCTGATGCCTTGATCTACTTCCCCATTCTTTTCTTTATCCTTTCCTCAATCACGTCTCTGTAATGCCTTACGTGCTAGTGGCTTGGGGGAAATGCTTAAAAAAAAAAGAAATCTTGTTTCAGTGTCTTGAACAAAATCACACTGTTATTGCCCTATTTCCAACCTAATTTTGCTACAAGTTCTCTTCATTATAATCCTAATGACAAGTTTAGTTACAAGTTTCTGATTGTCTGATGGAGTTTGCATACCTTTGCACTTAACTCTTTTATTACAGTCTATTTTTATGATTGTTGTTAATCTCTGTAATGTTATAGCGGTAACAAAGTGGGATATATATATAACATTGTGGGGTACCCCCCCCCCTGTATAAATAATATCTCTTATCAGTATGTATCAGTTACATGTTTCATCATTGTTGCCATGAATAAAGAGAAAAGTTGGTTTCTGAAAAAGCATACACATTGAGAGAAACTCCATGGTCATTAAAAAAATGAAATCAAGCAGATATGACATATTGGAGTAAATTTCCAATTTCTTTTCTTTTCTGGTAGAACTGAGAAACATTGGACTTTCACAATGTAGGACAATTGAATAAACATTCAAGCCATTATTTCACCCTTGACCTGTGAGCTTTGAATATCTTGACTATTTCTCTTTATCCCTGTTGCCTTCTACCGAATTTCAGTTCTGCTGATATCTTGAAATCTTGGTTGACCCATATTCTCTTTTCTTTCCATGCTAACTGACCCCTGCACTTTTGGCTGTGACTGTCTCAAATAATTATTACCACTCTTCAAAAACTTTTCCTTTGTCTGGCAAAATTAATTATGCATGTCTATTAGTTAAAAGGATCTATATCTGTCTTTGGTGAAGGTTTTGTCTTTTGACCAGTCAAAGGTATGGACTGAAATTAAACACCATGACCTAAAAATCTTTAACTAAATGCCTAACATTTCCCTATTGCTATGTAGAAATCCTGTCTAGGGGATCATATTTCCTAATTGTTATATCTTTGCTTGTGGCAATCCTCAATTCAATTCAGTGCAATCTGTGGTTTCAGTCATCCATTGGGAAGTCTTGGAACTTGGAACATGTATACCCTGCAGAGGTGTGTTTGTGTGTAGAGGAAACTACTGTACTTGTATATAAATGAATTCTAAATAGAAATAAGAAACAATTCTTATCTTAATTAGTTTGGGGAATTTATAATCAAAAAGCCAAGAATATTTTTTAAAGAAAAACAAAGTTTTGTTTTGCAGGTTATCATATATTTGTTCTTTTGGATGGGTTTTCTTATTTTGCCTGAATTTCTGGAATGAGGAGTTATCATTATTTACTTGTAGAATATTGTCCTTAGCTTTGTTATTATCAGTGTTTTGGCTGTTGTGATTTCCAGAAAGCATAATGGCCAAAAATGTTGTGATAATAACAACAACAAAGATGAAGACAATAGTCTGCATGTAAATAAAATAGAGTTTAACTTTGTTGTTTTTATCAAATTTTAGCTGCTATATTCTCCAGCCTTCCTCGGGTATCTGTTACATTTACTGAACTTCCAGAAAGGTTAGTGAACCTTTTAGTTGAACCAGAGATGTACGAATATGATAGATATCTGAGAATGGCCAGAGTGTAGTGACAGAAATGGTGGGATGAAGCCAATAAAGATGATAATGATTTGAAAAGATCAATGTAGAATTGTAGAGCAATGCATTGTCTCAGAAATTCAGACAAAATTTGTTTGGAATATTTTTTTTGGGATGACTTGGTGAAAAACATTTAAAGTCAGTCATAAATAAAAGTTTATAAAGGGATTTAGTAATGTTTATGTAGAATCAAATTGTTTATGTATTTTTCGTAATGTCATGTGTCTGAAAAGAAATATTTTTATAAGTAAAAAAAAAACAAAAACTTTTTAGGTGAAATACAAAGAAAAATCTTAATAAAATTAAATGGGGATAATTTTTTATTTTTATCAAATAATATTTTTGTACTGCTTTATCTTTTGCTTATTATTTAAAGATTTAATTTTTGTATTTGTCTTTTAAGATAATTTTGCTTCATTCCTCATCATTCAGCAAACATGTAACCAACATGGTATCCAATTCAACATCTCTACATCTAAATGACATGGGTTGAATAATTTTGATATTTTAAAGAAACAATATTGATCAGAAATGCTCTTCACTTAAAAAGGACCCTATATAAATTTATTTTGCAAACAAACATTTGTTTTTGAAATCATGCTGAAAACCAAATATGAGGACCTGAAAAAGAAAGTTATCAAGTCTTATCCAGAAAAGTTATAAGGAAATTTCTAAGTGGTTTAATATACCTTGTTCCACTGTCTTATCTATTGTTCACAAATGGAAAGAAATTGATACTGTACCATTGCTTGCTCTCCAAGGAAGATTTGAACATGAAGAGGTGGTTAAAATTATAAGGGAAGATTTAAGCAACCTGAAATTGTGCATAAAAGATATTCAAACAGATCT